>JAJOOS010005851.1:0-19854 GCA_029582725.1 Solanum chiquidenum
TTCCTTTAAAATCCAGGACACAAGCACGTAACATATCCTCAACCGTCTGAACAGTACGTTCTGGCAAGAAATGAGCAGATTTTGTCAGCCTATCGATAATTAACCAAATAGAATCATACCTTTGTTGAGTGCGAGGTAAACTAGTGATGAAGTTCATATTTATGATATCCCATTTCCATAACATAAGCTCAATATACTAGGTTAGGCCTCTGATGCTCTGCTTTAACTTGTTGACAGTTGGGACATTCAGCTACCATCTCTGTAATATCTTTTTTATTTCCCTTCCACCAATAGATCTGTCGAAGGTCCCGATACATCTTCGTCGCTCCAGGGTGAGATGTATATCAAGAATAATGGGCCTTCGAAAGATTCTTTGTACGGAGCTCTCCAAATGCAGGTACACATAAGCGACCGTTGTATCTAAGGACTCCATCTCCAGTTAGCTCAAATAAAGGTTGTTGCTGCTGTGGAATCCTTTCCCTCAATTTCCTAAGCTCGAGATCTTCATGTTGCCACCTTTTCACTTCAGTCACAAAGGAAGATTCTGCCATATTCTAAACGACAACACCTCTGCCTCCTACATCTACCATGCGTACTTGCAAATTAGCTAGTTGGCATAGATCTTTTGTAATTCTAGTCTTATCAGATTCAACATGACTTAGAATACCCATGGACTTCTGACTGAGCGCATTAGCAACAACATTAGCTTTGTCGAGATGATATAAATTGTCATCATCGTAGTCCTTTCATAATTCTATCCATCTCCTTTTTCATAGGTTCAACTCCCTCTGCTTAAGTAAATACTGAAGGCTTTGGTGATCGGTGAAAATATCTATATGAACCCCGTATAGATAATGCCACCAAATTGTTAGGGCAAAGACAACTGCAACCAACTCAAGATCGTGTGTAGGATAATTCTTCTCATGCTTTCACACCTGTCTAGAGGCGTATGCAATAACCTTACCATGTTGCATAAGAACACAACCTAGGCCAATTCTTGAGGCATCACAATAAACAAGATAGCCTTCATTGCCATCTGGAAGAGTTAAGATAGGTGATGTGGTAAGCCTTTTTTTTAATTCCTGAAAGCTCTATTCGCATGCCTCGTTCCACTAAAACTTAGTTGCCTTATGTGTCAATTTTGTCAGTTGTGCAGAGATAGAAGATAATCCCTCTACAAACCATCGATAATACCCTACCAAGCCTAAAAAGCTACGAACCTCCATTGGATTCAAGGGCCTTGGCCAAGTCATCATTGTTTCAATCTTTTGTCCATCAACCTTAATACGCTCACTTGTAATAACATGACCAAGAAAAGCTACTGATGTAAGCCAAAAATCACATTTAGAGAATTTAACATATAACTTGCAATCTTGGAGAGTCTGTAATACAACTCGCAAATGGCACAAATGGTATGTATGCTCAACTTCCGACTGTGAATATATAAGAATTTCATCAATATACACAATCACAAATTCATCCAAGAATGGTTTGAAGACCCGATTCATAAGATTTATAATGGCTTCTGGGGCATTTGTAAGCCCGAAAGACATGATAAGGAATTCAAAATGGCCATACCTTGTCCTAAATGCTGTTTTTGGGATATCAACTTCCTCGACTAGCAGCTGATGGTAACCAGACCGCAAGTCAATCTTGGGAAAACATTTGGCACCTTGTAACTGGTCGAATAAATCATCAATCCGTGGAAGAGGAATTTATTCTTAATAGTGACTTTATTTAGTTGTCTATAATCAATACACATCCTTAAGGAGCCATCTTTATTTCAAACAAAGAGCACTGGAGCACCCCATGGGGAAGTACTTTGTCTGATAAAGCCTTTATCGAGCAAGTCCTTCAGTTGTTCCTTCAATTCTCTTAGCTCTGCAAGTCCCATTCTATAGGGAGGAATCGATATATGATGCGTATCAGGAAGCAAGTCTATAAAGAAATCAATTTCCCTTTCTGGGGGAACACTGGAAGATCATCAGGGAATACCATTGGAAATTCATTCACAATAGGAATTGACTGAAGAGTTGTGGGCTCCTTATCAGTATCCTTTACATGAACCATGTGGTATATACAACCTTTAGAAATCAACTTTCGAGTCGTAAGGTATGAAATAAAATTAGCCTTGGGTGTGTCTGCATTACCCTTCAACTCAAGGACTGGCCCACCTAGAAAATAAAATCTGACTATCTTTGCACGACAATCAATATTACCATAGCAAGCTGCCATACAATCCATACCCATGATAACATCAAAATCTAGTATAATTAACTCAACCAAATCAGCGGAGGTTGGATGACCATTAATTAACACCGTACAACCTCGATAGACACGACTAGCTAAAATAGAGTCGCCAATCGGTGTAGATACCTCAACTGGTTGTGGAAACATCTCAGATTTCATGTCAATATTACTAGCAATAAATGTAGTAATATGAAAATATAGAGCCATGGTCTATCAATGCATAAACAACATGAAAATATATCGTCAATATACCTATGATAACATCAGGGGATGCTTCTGAATCCTGTTCATCTGTGAGTGCATAAAAGTGGTTCTCGCCACCGCTCGAGCCTGTATCTCCTCCACCTCTCCCTCTACCACAACCCTGAGTAGACTGTGGTCATGGTTGCATGGCACGGACTGAGGGTGAAAATGTTGTTGTGGATCCTAAAGGCTGAGCTAGATAAGTGCTGCTCAACTTTGGGCACCGACTAATAAAATTTCCTATCTGCCCATAGTGATAACAAGCACCTGAACCGTGTCTACACTGCCCAGTGTGCGGCTTACCGCACTGCATGCATAGAGGAGTGGGATGTCTTATCTGTACGACATGATCCTGTCGATGAACCTCAGGCTGGACTGAGCTCTGACCCGGTCCTGACTAAATATAACGATCAAAGCAGTCCCTGCACCTGTGGTGAGACACTACCCGCTGGCCGAGGTAGAGATCGATGGAATGGGGGCCTAAAAACACCATGTGGCTCCCTATAAGACCCCATAGTATGAGCCCTCTTACTCTGCTCCGTATCCCTATGGGTATCACGAATCCGTCGAGAAAGCTCGTCTATAGTCTGAGCAAAAACCTGTATGCGGGAAATATCTACATCATCCGATAGGGATGCTACCCTTCAATCTCTGATCAGACGATCTACAAAACCATCAACATAATGATGAACTCTGGTTCTCATGGTACGTACAATATCTGGTGCATATCTCACCAAAGAATTAAACATGTGGATATAATCCCTCACACTCATGTTCCCTTGCTTCAGATTGATAAATTGGTCAAAGCGGGCCTCTCAAACTTCCCGTGGAAAATAGTAGGCAAGGAAGGTTTCAGAGAAGTCCTCCCACTCTGCTGGTGGAGCATCAGGTCCTCTAGATCTCTCCCAGGCCTCATACCAAAGGATGGCTATATCACGTAGGCAAAAAGAAGCTAACTCCACAACCCCTGTGATGGAGGCATGCATAATATTCAATACTCTATATATATGGTCTATAAAGTCCCGGGGATCCTCAGTAGGACTAAATCCCGTAAGTAACAGAGGGGACAAATGAAGAAACTCTTATATCTTTGAACTTTCTAATCGGTCTCTCCAAGTAAATACTCCTGACTCCAGCTGTCGCTCATGAATAGAAACCATCCTAGTCAGCAACTGAACTGCCTCCCTGATCCTATGCTCCCCAGTATCTGGTAGAGGAACAATAGGTACTAGAGGTCCCGTGTCCTTAGCTTCCTCAGGTACCAATGAAACTAGTGACGTTGGGGGTACTACATCTCTTCGGGCTTCAACTGGTGTAGGGGAGGCTGGTACTAGTGGTAATAGAGATTCACTCTGTACCTCCAAGGGAAATCTATCACTTTCACTCGATGGGGAACAACTAGTACCTTCCATTGGATCCATACCTATCTATCGATTAACCATATCCAGAGCGAGTGTAGCCTGTTAGATAAGAAACTTAAAGCATGATTTAGATTTCAAATATTCTTATACTTTTGCACTATTGCACGATCAATCAGTTTAATGAAATGTAACCATTCCTAAATGCCCAGAAGCCTCTTGATTATAAGTGTGGTGCACAACACATGCATAAACAAGACTCTACTAGACATGACTCATGGAACCCTGTGATACGACCTGCTCTGATACCAAGTTTGTCACACCTCAAAATAGGGGGCGTAACTGGCACTCGATACCCTATTAGATCAAGTTACGCACTAAAAATACTATCAAATCAAACAGTGAGACAAAAAGATTCGGCAGCACAATGATGAGTCCATGATTTGGACTCTTTTAGGGATTTATTTGGATAGATTTAGTGTCCTCAAATGCACATTTTGTCTCAATAACTGATGAAAATCCTTGAGTTTCACGTATTTGGAGTTTGAGACAAAGCATGGACACTATTGGGCAGAAAGGAATAAGGTAGCTAAAAATAACGAAGAAAAGATGACTTGAGGATCACCTAAGCCATTAGGTGAGTCACCAAATGGCTATGGTTTTGCCTAATGTTCTAGTTTGCCAAGCTTTGAAGTAGAAAATTGAGTCGGCGAGATAAATGAGCAGTCGGTGAGTCGCCAAATGATTCCCCGATGCAGTATTCCATCGCCTAATGTTACAAAAATTGAATTTGCTGAAGGCCAATGCAGAAAGGCGATGAACTAGACCAAAGGGTGGATAACCGAGTGGATCGATGATCCCGACTAACTACGCCGAGTGATTCTTCGCAGCACACTTTTTGACAACTATAAATACCTGTTTGAATTTTTAGTTTAGTAGCAAGTTTTACTATCCAGAAACCAATTTTACTATCCAGAAACCAATTTTTAGAATTACTCAGTTTTAGAACTTAGTTTTTGGAGACAATTTTCCTTATCTTTGAAGATTTGAAGATTTCCCTTTCTAAGTAATTGGAAGTGGATATTGAAGATTCTTGATCTTTGACGTGTGTAAAGACAATATCTATCGTACCCATTTGATGGAAACACTTTTCGGTATGAATTTCTATATATTTACTATGTCTAGCTAAAACCTCAATTCTTAGGGTGTGATTTTGTGAATATGGGTTGAATTTACTGTAGGGTATTGCTAATTGATTGTTTATTCGCTATTTAAAGGTGATTTCATTTAGTAGTTGTGTTTGAATTTAATGGGGTTGTAGTTGCAAATGCAATTTTATCGTTGTGTTTTTGACTTGCTTGAGAGAGAAGTTTTAAAACCAAAACTACTGAATCGATAGTCTGTGGTTATTGGGTTGTCGTGGGTTCAGCTTGAGAGAGTGAATCCTAAACCCTCTCCCACATATTTAGCTCGAGAGAGTGAATGGACTAAGGAAAAATCTGTGCTTCATTGCCACTTATCGGAGTTCGAGAGAAACCGATTTGATTCGGGGTAAATTGTTCGAGAGAAAATTTACTCCCACTAAAGTCAATCCTAGTTACCAATTTGCAGCGAGTTACTATCAATAACATTTACCCGGTTGTGTGTTTTAGCCCATATTCCTATCACATCCCAAGAATCCCATTTCCATATTTGCATTTTCATTTTCAGTTGTCGTTTTAGTTGATATTTGATTATAAAACCCCCTTTGATAATTTACACTTGTGTCATCCTTTAATTTGATATGTTTTTCTTCATAAAAGTTTGTAGCTATAGTGTACTTGAACGAAGTTCTTGCTTTTCTATTGATTCTCAATCACAAACTGCTCCCTTGGGACTCGACCCCAACTCACTAGTTGGGTTATATTACTATTGAACGACCATGGATGCTTAGTATTGGATGAAGCGCTCGGATACGTCAAGTCAAAATGGCACCGCTGTCGGGGAGTGGTGTTAATTGAGAATTCTTAGTTAAGTTGAATTTTGTTCTTGTTAGTTATAGTTCTACTTACTTAATTTGTAGCTTTGTTTTACTTTTTTGTGTTGAAAACAAGAAGTATGAGCATAAACGGCAGCAATGACAACCAAGTAGGCCATCAAGACGACATCGGAAACCTCAGTGATGTCAACGAGCCTCATGCTAATGACCCCCATCTCATGGGCGGTATTGGTGCCATTCGCTTGCGTCCGGCCGAAGGGAATGCGGTGTTCCACATCAGGAGTACTATGTTGCAACTCTTGAAACTAAAAGGAATTTTTAGTGGTTTGGCTCATGAGGATCTCCATGAGCACATTAGAAATTTCGTGGATGTAAGCAGACCATTCTCCTTCAATAATATCTCCCAAGAATCGGTCCGGTTGAGGGCGTTCCCGTTCTCTTTGATGGGAGAAGCGTGCAAGTGGCTGGCTGAATTGCTACGTGAATCAATCACTTAGTTGGTCACCGCATTTCAAGTGCAATTTTTCCCTCCCTCGAAGAAGATGACTCTTTGGGATAACATTCAGAGCTTTAAGCGTCTAAAAGGCGAGCCAATTCATGAAACTTGGTTGCGATTCAAAAAGTTGGTGCTTCAATACCTAACCCATGGCTTGCCTGATAACGTGTTGCAGCAGTATTTTTACTGGAGTCTTAATTCGGTATATAAGGATGTTTCTAACCAACTTTGTTCGGGAGGTTGGATTCAACAACCTTATGTGATATCGACTCATCTCTTGAATGACGTGACTACTATAAATAGGGCGTGGTATACTCGCGAAGACCAGGTCTCCCCTCTCACGTTCAAGTTGACTAAGGAACAAGTAGAGAAGCACCAAGAGAGGGACCAGAACATGGCCACGATCATGACACAACTTGATATTTTGTCTAAAAATGTCATGTGAGTTGGTGCTCGAAGTGTCAATGCCGTGAGTGTCGGGTGTGCTAATCCGGAGGAGTCCAAGTTTGAGGACTTATATAATGAAGAGGTAAATTTCCTAGCCAACCAAGGTGGTGGTTATCGTTCAAACTACCCGAGATAGGGTGGTAACCAAGGTTGGGCTAGGGATAAAGGTTGGAAAGATCGAGATCGTGAATGGAGGGACCATAATCCGAATTGGAAGGATGGGGAGAAGGATAGGTATGTGCCTCCCCACGAGTGCCAAAATTCAAAGGATTCGGAAGATGGTCGGTTTGAGGATATGCTCTCTCGTATCCTCAACAAAGTTGAAGGGTCAAACAAGATGTTAAAAGAAATGAAAGAAGATGTGTCTACCCTTAGTCAGACCGTCACCTCCCATTCAGTGTCGATCAAGCAGTTGAATACCCAAATGGGTCATATATCATCTCATCTCAACCCGAGATAGCAGGGGGATTTGCCTAGTGATACTATGGCTAACCCCAAGAATGAGGTTTGAAGGTGGACTTGCATCGTGCCACGACGTTAACTAAGGCGGTGCTTGGGAGGCAACCCAAGTTTTCTTATTTGTTTACCTTTCTTTGTTTAGAATAATGGTGTGTTGGTTGTGCATGTTAACGTGTGGAAAATGTTTGGAAAAAGGGAAATTGGTGATAAAAGGTCCAGTCGTTGCATCACCGAATGGGTCGGCAACCCCAACACAGACCGCCATTGGACTTAAGACAAATTTACCTTGGAGTCTATAACTTTTGGCGAAAACCAAGAAATTATTGGCGAGTCGCCGACGATATAGTCCGCCGTTTGGATCTCCAAATCAACTGGAAGTCCTGTAAAATTCAGCGAGGTAAGTATCTACTCGGCGCTTCACCAAGCGAATCAACGAGTAAGACTAATGTCACCGAATGGGCAAAAACTGGACGATTTTAAGGCCAAAAGGTTATATTTCTCAAACTATTTCACTTTCCCTCTCTTTAACGCTTCACAAACCCACACCTGAACTTTATCCTCTATATTTTTGCACTCTATAAGTATTGTAGTTGATCAATTGGTGCTTGGATTCAGATTACATTGCCGCCTAGCAATTCAATCTTAGCTTAATCAGCATTAAAGGTTGGTTTTCCGATCCCCGAGTTTGTTTTTGACATTTTGAACTCTTATGCAAATGATTTTACTAGGTTGTTGTGTGCTGGGTCTCTCTGATAGGATTAGTATGCTTCAATGCCGGTTTTAATTTGAATAACATGCCCGTAGTGTTTTGATTGTTGAAATCCCGTAGCTTGGTGCATTGAAATAGATTAAAATTTGTGGGGTCGTGCTTGTATGTTATGGGTCTTGTTTGAATTCGAGTTGTGCATGGTTTGATTTTGTTTCTAGGGGTTGTGTGGTTGTATTCGAGAAGTTGGGTTGAAAATAAGGCACGTTGGGTCATTTGGCGAGCTGGGTCGAGCTCACCGAACCACTTGGAGGTTCGCCTAATGTCCCCATCTCGCCTTTAAATTCATGCATTATGTGTTGTTAGATTCTGTAACTTTTGGCGAGAAGCCTGAGTTCGTCGAAGAAACTCGGTGACTCACCAAAAGACTTCTTGATCGCCCTTAGTCTGCACCCCTGAAACCTTTTTGCACTATAACTTTCGACGAGATGAACCTTGCTAGCTGAAGAGCCTTTCCCATCGTTGACTTGCCGAAACTTTTGAACCAATCTTTTCGGCGCGCCCGATCCTGCTCGCCAAAGTGAGTTGGTGACTCACCGACTAGTTCGGCGAGTCTGTCTACAACTAATTTTTTGTGCTTTTGTTTGAAGATTTTCTTAACTTCTTCTCGATGCTTTGCAGAGATGGTTAGACCAAAATTTGCTGGGAGAATCATGCCACCCCGAGAGATAAGAGCACATAATTACAAAATAAATGAAGGGAGACCAAAGCCCCCTAAGACGGGAAGACAAAAACCTCCACCTAGAGATAAAGGCAAAGGCAAGAGGTCAAATTCTGACAGGAAGACTACTCTGAGAGACCCCTCTATTCCTTCATGGGCCCGAGGATTCTGTGCAGCTGTGCGGACCTTTCAGGAAAATACACCTGTGGAAACTCCTGGTGGGTCCGGCACTACTGTTCCTTTTGAGGTAATTCCGAGTACTGATGCCCAAGTCCTGACTGATGATCGGGCACTGATACCCAGACAGATGAAGAGACTGCGTATACAAGATCCTCTCTTTACCTCTCTCTCTATCTTACTTCCATGTAGACTTTTGGATATTATAATTTTGTTTGCATTTGAGGACAAATGCTTTTGTTGGTGGTGGGGTGAGGCCCACCTTTTGTGTGACAATCAAAATTCTTGTTTTGTTTATGTTTGGGCTTTGAGCTAAATTAGTGTTATACACTGCTTTTTGTGGAAGGTTTGAGCTTGTGGCTCCTTGCTTTTAATTGTAAATGTTTTTTGACCCTTCCAAAAATTTTTTGCCACCTTTTGTATGTGTTGAGTGTGGCTGTTCTCCTACAAATTTGAGTATTTGTTTTGATCAATACCGATGACTTGAATAGTGTTCATAATTGATCAAAAATGAATGCGCAGCTACAACGAGGCCAAATGAAGTTGCATAGACAATATGTGAACTCTTTGCATCTCGTTGTGACTAGCCAAATATCAAATTGAGTCTCTTGTGATGAATATTGCACACTAGCGAAAGTGTGAAGTCTTGTTTGACATTGGTGTCAATGCCTTGTGTAATGAGCTTACCGTGAACCATGTGTGATGACACCTAGAATTTGCCCCGTTGGTCCGGTTGACTAAGTGATGCAATTTCTTGAGATGATCTTAGGCAACTTTAAAGAGTGTGAACCAATTTGACATTATACCTTTTTGTGGCTTAACTTGTCAGTGTGTGAACCTCTTTTGAGCACCCTTTGAGCCTTGACCTTTTCTTGGAAGAAACTTGATAACATTGTAACCTTTGCTTATCCATTACCCACTATCCTCATGATTTGTAGTTTGTTTGAATAACCAACTTAGGCCAAAAGCCTAAGTTGGGAGTGTGGTGAAAAGAGAAGTCAAATCAAGTGAATGCAAAGAAGTCCCTTGTGCCTATATTTTGAGAAAAATGGAACCCCTCTAGATAAAAAAAAAGAGAAAAAGAAGAAAAGATTGAAAAAAAGAAAAAGTTGTGGAAATACAAAGAAAATTGAGTTCCCAATGACTCATGGAAGATGAATAAGATGTGAATTTTGAGTTTGAATGAAAATGATAAAGAGAAGGAAAGTGTTGTTCACATCACATTTCATGAGGATTTTCAACCTATAAGCCTAAATGACCATACCATCACACTCAGCCCCTTTACAAACCTTAAAAAGACCTATTTAATCTTCAATGAGCTGAGGCAAAAGTCGATTGGAAAATAAGGGCAAACCTATGGGTGAAATTATGCATTGTGTTTATCTTTGTGAGTGTGAGTGTTGATCTTGTTTCCAGAACTTTAATTGATTAAACCATTGAGTGAATATGGAATCATTCTTTTTGTGAGGGCATTTGAATACCTTTGTTGAGCTTGAACTTGCATTTGAAGCAAGTATAGTGAGCTTGAGATTCTTTGGTAATGGTGAGTCACAACTTGAATCTTTGAGTGCACAATTGATACTTGCACGAGTAAGTTAGGTCTTTTTGTGTGCATTCATGATTGAGTCTTGTGTAGCACTGTTTGAGATATCCCTTTTGAACAACTAAACTTGAGTTTTACTTGAGGACAAGCAAAAGTTTAAGTTGGGGGTGTTGATGAGTCCACAATTTGGACTGTTTTAGGGCTTTATTTTGATAGATTTAGTGTCCTCAAATGCATATTTTGTCTCAATAACTGATGAAAATCCTTGAGTTTAAGGTATTTGGAGTTTGAGACAAAGCATGGACACTATTGGGCAGAAAGGAACAAGACATCTGAAAAGAACGAAGAAAAGATGCCCTGAGGATTGCTTAAGCCATTAGGCGAGTCGCCGAATGGTTATGGTCTCGCCTAATGTTCCAGTGTGCCAAGCTCTGAAGGAGAAAATTGAGTCAGTGAGATAAAAGAGCAGTCGGTGAGTCACCGAACGATTCTGCAATGCAGTATTCCATCACCCAATATTATAGAACTTGAATTTGTTGAAGGCCAATGCAGAAAGGCGATGAACCAGACCAAAGGGTGGATCGCTGAGTGGATCGGCGATCACGACTAACTGCGCCGAGTGATCCTTCGCAGAACACTTTTTGACAACTATAAATACCTGTTTGAATTTTTAGTTTAGTATCAAGTTTTACAATTCAGAAACCAACTTTTAGAATTACTCAATTTTACAACTTAGTTTTTGGAGACAATTTTCCTTAGCTTTGAAGATTTGAAGATTTCCCTTTCTAAGTAATCGGAAGTGGGTATTTAAGATTCTTCATCTTTGACGTGTGTAAAAACAATATCTATCGTACCCATTTGATGGAAACACTTTTCGGTATCGATTTCTATCTCTTTACTATGTCTAGTTAAAACCCTAATTCTTGAGGTGTGATTTTGTGAATATGGGTTGAATTTACTGTTGGGTATTGGTTATTGATTGTTTATTCGCTGTTTAAAGGTGATTTCGTTTAGTAGTTATATTTGAATTTAATGGGGTTGTAGTTGCAAATACAATTTTATCTTCGTGTTTTTTACTTACTCGAGAGAGAAGTTTTAAAACGAAAACTACTAAATCGATAGTCTTTGGTTATTAGGTTATCTTGGGTTCAACTCGAGAGAGTGAATCCTAAATCCTCTCCCACACATTCAGCTCAAGAGAGTGAATGGACTAAGGCAAAGGATGTGCTTCATTACCGCTTATCGGTGTTCGAGAGAAACCGATTTGATTTGGGGTAAATTGTTCGAGAGAAAATTTACTCCCACTAAAGTCTAGCATAGTTACCAATTTGCAGCGAGTTACTATCAATAGCATTTACCCGGTTGTGTATTTTAGCCCATATTCCTATCACATCCGAAGAATCCCATTTCCATATTTGCATTTTCGTATTTAGGTGTCGTTTTAGTTGATAATTGATTATAAAAACCCCTTTGATAATTGACACTTGTGTCATCCTTTAATTTGATATGTTTTTCTTCGTAAAAGTATGTAGCTATAGTTGACTTGAACGAAGTTCTTGTTTTTATATTGATTCTCAATCACAAACCGCTCCCTTGGGACTCGACCCCAACTCACTAGTTGGGTTATATTACTATTGAACGATCGTGGACGCTTAGTATTGGATGAAGCGCCCGAATACGTCAAATCACACAACCTCTAAAAGTGAAGCCTGGACCCTGAAGGTCCATGACCTGAATGAGAATAAACCATGTAAACAATGGTAGTCAAGCCAAAAAAATAAAGATGTACTAGCTAGATGATGAGGCCATAACTAAAGACATACCTACTTACACACACACAAACACATATATATATATGTGTGATTTCACGTATCAGGACACTAGTTCTAGTTCAAGTGCCAACAATCGTGAGTAGTAATATAATCCAACTAGTGAGTTGGGGTCGAGTCCCAAGGGAGTGGTTCATACTAAAGAATCAATAGAAAGGCATAAATATGCTCAAGTCAATTATAGCTAAAAACATTTACGAGGAAAAACATGATAAATTAAGGGTTGACACAAGTGCCAAATATCAAAATGGGGGGTTTGTAGTAAAAAAGCAACAAAAAACAACAAATAATATGAAAATACGAATATGAAGATGGGATTCTTGGGATGTGATATGATTATGGGCTACGGTAAAAAATCAGGTAATTGCATTTAATAGTAAACTACTGCAAATCAGTGATTAAGCTAGACTTTAGTGGGCGTAAACTTTCTCTTGAACAATTTACCCCGAATCGAATTGGTTTCTCTCGAATACCAACAAGCGGTAATGAAGCACAACCTTCGCTTTAGTCCATTCACTCTCTCGAGCTGAATGTGTGGAAAAGGGTTTAGGGTCCACTCTCTCGAGCTGAACCCATGACAACCCAATACCCACAGACCATCGTTTCGGCAATTTTGGTTTTAAAACCTCTCTCTCGAGCAAGCCAAAAACACGAAGTTAGGATTGTATTTGCAACTACAACCCATTAAATTCAACCACAATTACTGAATGGAATCAGTTCTAAATAGCAAATAGACTATCAATTGGCAATACCCAACAGTTAATTCACCCATAATCACATAATCACACCCCAAGAATTGAGGTTTTAGCTAGACATAATAAAAAGATAGAAATTGATACCGAAATGTGTTTCCATCAACTGGGTACGATTAATATTGTCTTTACAAACGTCTAAGATGAAGAATCTTCAATACCCACTTCCAATTTCTTAGAAATGGAAATTTTCAAATCTTCAAAGCTAAGGAAAAATGTCTCTCAAACTCAGTTCTCAGTTCTAAACTGCAAAAACTGAATAATAATATGATTCCCTACAAAATCTCCTATTTAGCTAAAAATTTAAACAAGTATTTATAGTTGTCAAAAAGTGTGCTGCGAAGGTTCAGTAGGCGTAGTTAGTCGGGATCGCCGATCCACCCTTTGATCATTTGTATCACCTTTTTTCTTTTGCCTTCAGCATCCTTGAGGTCCTGTAACTTTTGGCGATAAGGCACTGCATCGCGGAACTGTTCAACGACTAGCTGACTGCTCCTTTCTATCGCCGACTTGATTTTCTCCTTCAGGGCTTGGCACACTGGAACATTGGGCGAGACCAAGGCCATTCGGCGACTCGCCCAATGGTTTAGGCGATCCTCAGGCCTTCTTTTCTTTATTCTTTCAGCTGCCTTGTTCCTTTTACTCAATAGTGTCCATGCTTTGTCCCTAAGTTCAAATACTTGAATTTCAAGGATTTATACCAGTTATTGAGAAAAAATATTCATTCGAGGACACTAAATCTATTAAAATTACGCCCTAAATGAGTCCAAATTGTGGACTCATCAACACCCCCAACTTAAACGTTTGCTTGTGCTCAAGTAAAACTCAAGTTCAGTAGTTCAAAAAGGATGTCTCAAACAGTGCTACACAAGACTCAATCATGAATGCACACAAAAAGACTCAACTTACTCATGCAAGGATCAAATATGCACTCAAAGTTTCCAATTGTGACTCACCATTATCAAAGAATCTCAAGCTCACAATACTTGCTTCAAATGCAAGTTCAAGCTCAACAAAGGAAATCAAATGCCTCACACAAAGAATGATTCCATATTCACACACAATGGTTCAACAATTTAAAGTTCCGGAATCAAATGCAACACTCACACTCACAAAGATGAACACAACGTATGATTTCACCCATAGGTTTGCTTGTATTTTCCAACCAACATTTGTTTCAGCTCACTCAAGATCAAAAAGGTCTTTTCAAGGCTTGTAACGGGGCTGAGTGCAAATGTATGGTCATTCTATAGTCCTCATGAAACATGGTGTGAACAACACTTTCTTTCCTTTTCTTCATCATTTTTCATTCGTGCTTACAATTCATCCCATTATTCACTTTCCATGGACTGCTGGAAACCCCATTTCTTTTTGTATTTTCACAACTTTATTCCACAAAATTTTCATTTTTTTTCTTTTCCATTCTTTTCTTCTTCTTTTTTTTGTATGGAGGGGTTCCATTTTTTCTCAAAACATGGGTAAAAGGGAACTTTCTTGTACGTCTTGATTTACGTTCTCTTTACACCACACCCCCAACTTAGGATTTTGGCCTAAGTTGTCTATTTAAACAAACCACAAATCATGAGGATTATGGGTAATGGATCAATCAAAGGTCACAATGTTATCAAGTTTCTTCCAAGAAAAGGTAAGGGTTCAAAAGGTGCTCAAAAGGGGTTCACACACTCACAAGGTAGGCCACAAAAGGATGTATAATGTCAAATTATTTCACACCCTTTAAAGATGCCTAAGATCATATCAAGAGTTCACATCACTTAGTCAGCCGGACCAACGAGGAAAATTCTAGGTGCCATCACACATAGTTCACGGTAAGCTCATCACAAAAGGCATTGACACCAAAGTCAAACAAGACTCCACACTTTTGCTAGTGTACAATGTTCATCACAAGAGACTCAATTTGATACTTGGCTAGTCACAACGAGATGCAAAGAGTTCACATATTGGCTATGCAACTTCATTTGGCCTCATCGTAGCCGCACATTCATTTTTGTTCGATTATGAGCACTATTCAAGTCATCGATATTGATCAAAACTGATACTCAAATTTGCACAAGAACAACCACATTCAATACAAACATGAGGTGGCAAATTTTTTCCAGAAGAGTCAAAAATCATTTATAATTAAAAATACGGAGCCACAAGCTCAAACTTTCCACAAAAAGCAGTGTACAACACAATTTTAGCTCAAAAACCCAAATGTATAAAAAAAACATCACTATTCATAAAAAGTCACACAAAAAGTGGGCCTCACTCCACCACAAATAAATGCATTTGTCCTTAAATGCAAACAAAGAATAGCCAAAAGTGAAATTAAGTAAGACAAAGAGGGCGGAAAAGGGGGTCCTGTCTACGCAGTCGCTTCATCTATCTGGGCATCAGTGTCCGGGGTCACCTCAGGAGGAACCGTAGTACCAGACCAACCAAGAGCTGCCACGGGTGTATCCACCAAAAAGTTCCGCACAGCTGCATAGAATCCCTGGGCCTATGAAGGAATAAAGGGGCCTCGGGGAGTAGTCTCCCAGTAAGAATTTGGCCTCTTACCCTTGCCTTTATCTCCAGGTGGAGGTTCTTGTCTTACCTTCTTGGGAGGATTTGACATCCCTTCATTTATTTTGAAATTCCGTGCTCTTATCTTCCAGGGTGGCATGATTCTCCCAACAACTTTTGGTCTAGCCATGTCTGCAAAGCATCGAGAGAAAGATAAGAAAATTTTCAAACAAAAGCACAGAAAATTAGTTGCAGACAGACTCACCTAACAAGTTGGCGAGTCGCCGAATCGCTTTGACGAGCTAGATCGGGTTCGCCGAAAGGATTGGCTTTAAAGCCATGGCAAGTTGGCGATGGGAAAGGCCTTTCGGTGAATCGTCGATAGATTTCGGCGAGCAAGGGTGAACCCGCTAAAAGTTACAGTGTAAACAGGGTACAGGGGTGCAGACAAAAGGCGATCAAGAAGTCTTTCAGCGAGACATCGAGTGCCTTCAGTGACCTCAGGCTTCTCACCGAAAGTTACAGTGCCTCGACAACACATTTAGCAAGAAATTAACGGCGAGATGGGGAACTTTTGTGAACCACCGAGTGGTTCGGTGAGCTCGACCCAGCTCACCAAACGACCCAACGTGCCTACTTTCAACCCAACTTCTTGAATTCAACCCCACAACCCCCAAAAACAAAATCAAAACATGCACAACTCAAATTAAAACTAGACCCATAGAACCCATTACCCCGGGATATTCAGACTTCTCCTGACCAAACTAAACAACATGCAAGCACAACACCACACATATTAATTCATTGCAAAAGTATAGGATTTCAACATTCAAAAGATTACGGGCAATATTATCAAATTTAAAATAGATATTTAAACATTCTAACCCTATCAGAGAGGCCCAACACACGACAATCAAGATAATAATGTTGCAAATGAGTATAATTTCGATAAAAATGAATTCGGGGTTCAGAAAACCAACCTTTTATGCCGATTAAGATAAGAGTGAAATGCTAGGAGACAATGTAATCCAACTCTAAGAACCAATCAATAGCAAACATACTTCTCTAAATGCGACAATATATAAACTAAGGTGCATGTGTGAGTTTGTGAAGATTTAAAGTGAGGAAAAGTGAAGAGTTTGAAAATTTAAACCTTGGGCCTTATAAAAACCGTCCAATTCTTGCCCATTCGGCGACTTTATTCATGCTCGCCGACCTACTCGGTGAAACGCCAAATGGTTAGTGACCTCACTGAGTTTTACAGGGCCCTCAGTTGATTTGGGTGTCCAAACGGCGGTATAGATCGCGATCACCGACCTGGTTGGCGACTCACCAATAATTTCTTGGGCTCGCCGAGTTTTATAAACTCCAATGTAAAATTTTCTTGAGTCCAACAACAGTCTGGGTTGGGGTCGCTGACCTATTCAGTGATATGCCGACTGGACATTTAGCTTAACACTCTACATTTTTCAAAACTTCCCACTCATTGTCCTGCACATTCAACTCACCATTATTCACCAAAATAAAAATGAAAGCAATAAGGAGTCTTGGGTTGCCTCCCAAGCAACGCCTTAGTTAACTTCGCGACATGGCGTAAGTCCACACTTAAACCTCATTCTTGGGGTTAGCCATAGTATCACTAGGAAAACCCCCTTACTATCTCGAGTTCAAATGAGATGAGATATGACCCATTTGGGTCTCCAATTGCTTGATCGATACTGAATGGGAGGTAACGGTCTGGCTAAGGGTCGACACATCTTCTTTCATCTCTTTCAAGATATTATCCGACCCCTCAACTTTATTGAGGATACGAGAAAGCATATCCTTAGACCGACCACATTCCGAATCCTTTGGCTTTTGGCGCTCGTGGGGAGGCACATACCTATCCTTTCCCCATCCTTCCAATTTGGATTACTGTTCCTCCATTCACGATCTCAATATTTCCAACCTTCATACCTACTCCAATCTTGGTTACCACCCTGCGTCGGGTAGTTTGAACGATAACCACCACCTTGGTTGGCTTGGAAATTTACCTCTTCATTATACAAGGCCTCAAACTTTGACTCATCTGGATTAGCACACCCGACACCCACGACATTGAAACTTCGAGCACCAACTCCCATGATATTTTTAGATAAAATGTCAAGTTGGGTCATGATCTTGGCCATGTTCTGGTCCCTCTCTTGGTCCTTCTCCATATGTTCCTTAGTCAACTTGAACGTGAGAGGGGAGACATAGTCTTCCAAGTATACCACACCCTGTTTATGGTTGTCATACCATCCAAGAGCTGAGCTGCTATCAGATAAGGTTGTTGCATCAAATCTCCCAGAGAATGTTGGTCAACAACACTCTTATTTATCGAGTCAAGACTCCGGTAAAAATACTGCAGCAACACGTTATTAGGCAAGTCATGGGTTGTTGGGCATTGAAGCACCAACTTTTTGAATCGCAACCAAGTTTCATGAATTGACTCACCTTCTAGACGCTTGAAGCTCTGAATGCTGTCCCAAAGAGTCATTATCTTCGAGGGAGGAAAATATCGCACTTGAAATGTGGTAACCAACTCCTCCCATGAAGTGATTGATTCGCGTGGCAATTTAGCTAGCCACTTGCACGCTTTCCCATCAAAGAGAATGAGAATAACCTCAACCAGACCGATTTTTGGGAGATATTCTTGAAGGAGAATGGTCCGCATACATCCACGAAGTTTCTAATGTGCTCATGGGGATTCTCATGAGACAAACCACTGAAAATCCCTTTTAGTTGCAAGTGTTGCAACATAGTACTTGTGATGTGGAACACCGCATTCCCTTCGACTAGGGGCAAGAGAATGGCATCAATACCTCCCATGAGATGGGGGTCATTAGCATGAGGCTCGTTGACATCGTTGAGATTTTTGATGTCATCTTGATGGCCTACTTGACTGCCATTGCTGCCATTCACACTCATACTTCCTGTTTTATTACACAAACAACTAAAACAAAACCGAAATTAAGTAGACAGACTCGCCGAACAAGTTGACACTCTATTGGTAATCTCCTTGGCCTACATTTGACCTCCTACTATTTAAATATGCATGGTATGCTCGTATAATCGTACGCCATGAATACATATACATATATATATATATATACATATACATATACATATATACATATACATACACATATATACATATACATATATATATATACATATGTATATGTATATATATATATATATATATATATGCAAAGTCATGACATACCAAACAAAATTCTAACAACGGTGGTGTTTCCTGGTAGCTAACCGACATCATATCCACGAACCTGTGGCCATCGGTGTCTCATACGTATAAATATAGGCAATAGGCCCCATACTTCCCGATTATAGCTTAGGAGTAGAATGCATATCATGTCATGTCATGGATTTATAACCCCTATATGTTACCGTTGTCATGTTTCCAATCTTGGACCATTTTTAGTTTTGTTCTCATAACCCCATAATAACTTTTGTATGATATGTAACCATCTCATGGAACCTCATATGCTCTTCCAAATAAGCTTGAAAAGTTAACTCAAATTTTAGAAAGATAACCTAACCTTGCAAATATTCATAAAAAAGTTTAAGGTGATTTACTTAGTTCCTATACTTGGGTCCTAGATAATTTATAAAAATTGTATTCCAAAAATCAAGTGTTCTAAGAGTTTAAACATTTAAGTTATACTAGTTTCACGGCACGTGCGTTGCACGTGCGTATTGTATATATAGTATACAATGTTGTAAATTAGAATTAATATTACTAAATTAAAGCTTTTTAGTAAATAATTATAATTTAAAGAGCATAGGACAAGTGCTATTAAATGATTAATAAAGATTTTCATAGAGTTACTTGTATTTTTGAGATCAAAATGACCAGATATTATTGAAACATTTCAAAATGCATTCAAAGTTTAAACAAAGGGAGAAAGTGACATTTAATAAGTCGTATTATTATTTACTTCACTCAATTTTGTAAACAAATTTAACCAACAAAATTTAAAAAAAATATCAATACAAAAAATGTGACCAATAGTCTTTCCTCTTAAATATTCATACTTGAAATTTAGTATGTGCATGACACTAATAAGGATTACAATAAATATTTCAATATTTTATCTTTATACGTAATCTATCTTTTA
The DNA here is from genome assembly GCA_029582725.1 of Solanum chiquidenum. Taxonomy (NCBI): domain Eukaryota; kingdom Viridiplantae; phylum Streptophyta; class Magnoliopsida; order Solanales; family Solanaceae; genus Solanum; species Solanum chiquidenum. The sequence goes on from JAJOOS010005851.1 coordinate 19,625, forward strand.
CCAATTAATATTTGAGTAAGACTATCATAGAGATGTAATTCTACAATAAAAGGTACTTTATTGTTATAACGAATGATGGTTAAATTGAGGTTTGAGTGTATGTAAAATATTTAGCTTGACCAATTCTTTGGATTAGATATACATATATATTTTAGTAACATAATTTAATTTTAATATATGAACAACATCACCTTTGGCGAAAAATATTTCATTTATTTAAGTTTCTACCT
>JAJOOS010005852.1:0-16309 GCA_029582725.1 Solanum chiquidenum
GATATGAATTTAGAAGTTGGATTAATAAGTAACGAAGACTAAATGGTTAAACAAAAAAAGAAGTTAAAGATCGTCCCTATAACCTTTTTGGTACTTGCGTTTGGGATGAGAGTACTTTTAGGGGGCGTTTGACCATGAAAATTGTGAGTATTTGAAAAAAGTAGTTTTTGTTTTCATAGATGAAAAATGTTATTTAAAAACTAAAGTTGTATTTATTCATGAATACAAATTGAAATTGTTTTTAAAATTTTATGAGTAATTTGGAGCCAAAAAAAAAAAACTAAAAACATTTTTTTAGTATTTTTCAAATTTTTGAAAATCTTATAATTCAACTTTTGACTTCAACGTCCCCATAGACATCGTCACATAGAATATAATCTCATGGGCCAAATTTTGGGGTTGATGTCAAAGAGACAAGTTAGACAGTAAGCCCAACTTATGGTCGTTAAGCCCAGATAAGTTGGCCCTGCACTGTCACTGGGCACAATTATAACAGTGGAAAATAGTGAAATAATAAAAAAAAGTCACAACTCAAGTCCATGATGTGTATTATTTACTTTGGCACAACAAACTTTAGGGATTTATTTCTCCGGCTACGTCATTATCGCGAGTTTAAAAATGTGCTTATTGAGTGAGCTTTTGTTTATGTCGTTTCGATGTGAGATTTGTTTAAGATGCCATGTGTATCTCTTTCTTCATAAGTATACCAAACGTAGAAGTATGTCAGTCATTTTCTTTGGTCTGCTCTCATTATCCTGACTTCTATCATGACCACCGCATCATAGGGTCTTAGCGTACTCACTGAGATAACCCTATCATCATTGATCGTACTACAAAGGTCAGATTTTGATATCATATTTATCATAATTCATACCATGTATTGTTTATTTTGGATTTGTATCTAGTGACTATATTATCATCGAGTTTCTAAATATATATATTATGTTAACTTGTGTTATGTTTTATACGACACTTCATGTTTTTCTCTCTTTTCAATATGACATTATCTAAGATTTAAAGTGTATCCCTTCATTAAAAGTTTATCAATTTATAAAAAAAATAAATGACTAGTACAAAGTACGTTTGATAATCTGGGGATGTCCATCAACCACTAGTTATTTTATGTACTCATTTGCTACCTGATAATAAAAATATTTAGTTACCAAAAATAATAATTTGGTAATTAGGAAATTAAGGAAAATCTAAAAATAAAGTGATAAATAAAATAGTATTAAGTGACTCCTTATATATGACTCTAATTAATTGGATGCATTTTGTTATATAGTATGTGTAGACATTGAAATTTTATGATACTCTACAAAATTGTTTATTTTTAATTTGGACTCTACAATACGTGTTCAACTTCAGTTAGGTTCTTCGAGGCTATTCAATTGTAAATCATAGTCCATGCCTATATTTAGGGTAATATATTTCTCTTGAAAAGACATCTCGAATATCTCATAAACTCTTAGGATATTCATAAAGAGATCAACTCATAATATATGCTGAAACATAAAAATAACTCTTTTTGCAACCACGTATATAGAACAAGTTTAAAAAAAATTGTTAACATAGACAATGACAAAAATGATTAGGAGGTGTTTTGCCGATGACTTTGCAGTGGCCTCCCTTACAATTTTTCTTGCAAATATTATCACATTTGGTATCATCTTCACTGCCTGGAATGCAACGTCCAATGTGATTGTCTGTGCAACAATTCAAACCATCTACTTGAAACAAACCTGAAATTCAAATTTTATTATATGTATTTTTCATATCTATATCCAAAATATTCTAAGGTAAGGTAACATAATAAAATATAAAAGAAAAGAACATAAATTAATTATTTGTTTATTTCTAGAATTGAAATAGATTTATTGTTGTATGTTAAATGATCATTTGCACACTTCATTAGTTGGTAAAATATAATAAACTATTATACTATTTTTAATAAAACAAAAAAATTATGGACGAAAGAAACAAACCTGTTGATGCTATCAACATAACTAGGAGAACAAAAAATATCAAACTATTCAATTTACCCATCTTTTCTTTCAAATTATATTGTATTTGTTGTTGTTTACCAACTTAAGAAGATGCTACTTATATAGTATTTCTTCTTAAGAGTCAAAACAACTTTTATAGAAAAAAAATAATGACTAGCACAAAAATGGTAATATGATCATTTTCATCACAATTTTATTCTTTTACTCATTTTCTACTTGGTAATAAAATCCTTTAGTTACCAAAAAAAAAAATATTTGGTCAACTTAGACATTTAAGGAAAAATAAAAAAAAATGATAAAAAAAAGCAGTACATGACTGATCTGTTTAATTACATGCATTTTGTTATATAGTATGAAATCCCCTATTTTTTTTAATATAGAAGTCAAAGCTTTTCATATATAAAAGGAATAAAGATAAACTATTATGATTTTTTTTTGGAGATATAGACATTTTAGGGAAATAAGTTATGGGTTAGCATACATGCTATTGTTGTGGATTAAAGCCCTAGAAATTTTCGATTTAATTTTTTTATTCGAAGGGGCAAACTATCAATATCTAATTTTGATTTAGATTAATATATGAAAATTCTTATATTGAGGAGAATACATTATGTCTTAGTCTAATATTTTAATTACTTTGCCAAAATTGACTTTTCAAATCAACATTTGAATGTGACATAACCATAGTGAATAATATTATGAAATATTTAAAACTAAAAGTTCACAAATTCTTTATTAAAGTTTATGTCAAGTCACGTTGTTATAAACATAGTGTATCTAAGGAAATATTTAAACTTTTTATACTTTATGACACTCTAATTCATATGTTGAGATTTTTTTTAAGGGATACCTAAACAAAATACCTATCACTCTCAATGAATCACAAACTAGGATAAGAGGTCAGACTTCCGACTAAAAAGGAGGAGAAGTGCTGGAAGGCCACAAAAATCTAGACCCAAACCATCTTCGATGATGAATAATAAGAAATCGCTAAGCTTTCATGAGAAGTGTGTTGACAAGCACCACACAATAGGAAAACTTGTAAAAACATATACCCCAAAGAAGATACTTCATTTGTTCAACAATAGTTGTCCATTATTGACTTGACACAAGGATTACTAAGCAGTAAATTATAGGATTAATTTTATCAAATATAAGTCATTTAAACGTTGAAAAATGAATAGTATACAATCGCAAGGGTAAAATAGATCCAAAATGATAAATGTTCAATGATTTTATAAATGGAACAAGTATTGTTGGATATATTAAAATAACACAACAGACAATTAGGAAAAAGTGAAGGTGGTCTCGGAGAAGGTGGCGGCTTTGGTGGTGGAAAACAAAGTTGATTTGGGTAAAAGAAATGAGGTTATATGATTAAGTGGGTCGGATCAGGATAAAATTGGATAATTTTAGTTGATTTGGGGCTTTCCATCCAATAGAGGGGTACAAATGATGAAATTAGTAACGGCAGGGATAAAAATAACTTCATTTTAACGGTAAGGACATAGTCAACCAATAAAACAAAGTTGAAGAGTATTTTTTTTTACCCTTTTTCTTTTCAATTACAAGTATTAGCTTTAAAATTGTTGATTTTGGTCTTGAGATTTTATTCTGAGATGGCTTTATATACTTTCCCCTATGTATGTTTTGAAATTATGTTTGGGTTTTCTACTTTGTTAGATTTTGACTCCTAATTTATATTAGAAGACTTTGTTAAATTTTAGGGATATATCTATAGCGGGAGAAATATTCATTCTTAAGAAGTATGAAGAATTCCTTACAAGTGTTTGTTATGAAGTATTTTTTGTAAGATTTACAACCATTAGCGCTAGGGGTATCAGGCGACTTGAGTTAAATTGAAAATATTAAAAGAAAAAATATATAAATACTAATTATCTTATTTTAGTATAATATCTAAAATTTCCGGCCATTTAAAAAAATTACAAAAATCCCCTCTCGGATACATCCCTATCCCCTCTAGTATACATTCCTATCTCCTCTAGGATACATCTATATCCCCTCTCGAATACATCCATGTACCCTCTCGAATGCATTCATCCCCTCTCGGATACATCCCTCTCATTAAATAATGTATCATTCACAATCCCGTGAGTTATGTATCCGCAGATTTTCTAATGTAGCCGAGATCCTATAAATTCAAGGAATTTTTGTAATTTGGAAGAGAATAGAGATAAGGATGTAATTATATTGTAACACTATGTGATTTATGTAATTTAAAATGAGTTGGAAAAAAATCGAATTGGGTTATGACCCACCCAAATTTACTTTGGGCTCAAATGGACTAAAAATTGGGTTGGGTCATGATCCTACAAATTTGACCCGCTTAATCTCAATAATGTTAACATATTGTTATTTAACTTGTATAACAATAATTTGAATTCTAATTCAAGAAAATATTTTTTCAACAAATGAATAGATAAATCTTAGAAGAAATAGAATAGATAGTAAGTCATATATTCAATATGAGAACATACATTACTCCAAATCAAATAAAGAGTCTTAAAATAGATTGAGATTGGAGAATTAAATTGAGCTCAATTGAAGATTCTTTTAAAATGGGTTAAGATTTGAGTGGGTTGAGATTGACCCAATTCAAATTAGGGAAAATTGTGCATTATAGCTCAAAATAAATGTTATAGCTATCGTTTCATTTAATTCTAATTCGTAGCAAACACATTGTCATTCTCGCCTTTCTCCCCTGAATCTCGCTCGCCACTCTCAATTCTCTCCCTCGCCCCTCTCACTTTTATACAAACACAAATGTATTAGCTGTGTTTGTGTTTGTATAAAGCGAGAGGGACTGTATATACAAATACAAATCTCTCCGTCCTAAACACTTATAATTGTACTAATACAAATCTTTCTCTCATCCCTAGTTCTCTTTTGCCTTTCTCTCTCTCTCTCTCACTTTATACAAACACATATTATACAAATACAATGTACAATTTGTGTTTGTATAAAGCGAGAGAGAGATTTGATATACAAATACAAATATTTTAACTCGATTCAATTATATATTAACTCAATTCAGTTGTATGCAAATTCAAATTGTATGCAGATATACAAACACAATCATTGATACATATACATAGTAGTTACATATATACAATTATCTAATCGATATACATATACAATTCACCTCTCTCCACTCTCGGCCCTCTGTCCTCTCTCTCTTATAATCTCGCTCTCCACTCTAGCCTAACACAAAGAACATATACATAAACAAACACAATTTTCATAGACACAGACACCCAATTTATTCAAATCGCCGCGATTTATACAAATTGTTGCTATTTATACAAATCAGATGCTCCATAGTGCAAATAGCAAAACTGTAGTTATAGAGCGCTAATATGATTTTTATGTTTGCTATTCCTAAAATTTACTCTTCAAATTATTTTAAGCCCAACTCATAAAATTCTGAGCGGATTACCAATATTTGAGCTCATTTTGGCACCCTTAACTAGCCTTGTAGATTCAAAGTCCTAGAGTTTTTTTATTCGTTTTTTTTAGTAGAGAGGGCAAACGACCAATATCTAGTGTTGATCTAGTTTTGATAATTATTTTATCAAGGAAAAAATTGATGGTCTTAGTCCAAGATTTTAACCACTTTGTTGGAATTGACTTTAGAAATCAACATTTAGATTTTACTTACTCTACTTTAACCTATAAATTAAAATTTAGGAGAGTGTTCATCTAAAAGTAACTGACCATTCTAAATTCAATATGCAACCTCAAGACTGTATAATCTATGTATAATTTTACATAAATTTGTATATATCTGGTGTATAATAATATATAAACTTATATATTATAAGGTGTATAATCATTTGACTCGTCATAAATAGTGTTATCATCTTCATAACACTTTCTAACTCAATAATCAGAAATTTCTTGAACCGCAAGGTATAATTATTGAGTTTAAACCATAACTCTTTTTCACAATCAAGGGCAACTGATATATGTTTTGGCTACTTCCTCGACTTGCCTCCGTTCAACAAAAAAACATATACCAAATGATGTTGGTTATTGAACATAGGTAAGTTGAAGTAGTAGCCAAAACAACTGTTTGGAACATTTACAGTTGCGTATCGATGAAGCATTGCTTCAAAATATATAGTAAAGTTAGAACAAAATATGTGAATCAAAGACTCACACACAACAAGCAAAAGAGGAAAATAACTCATGAGATACTATAAAATGACACGAAGTTAGCCCTCTATGAAGTCGACATAGATATAAAAATATGTGGTTCATCCGCGGACGGATCGAGGGAGATAGAAGGGTCTTCATCCTAATTCGCTCGATAAAAAATAACACTAATATAAAAAGGTAATTTTTGAATATTTATTTATATCAAGAGTTTGAATCTCCTAAACACAAGATAAAAGATTGACTCAGTAGTTTAGAGAGTTCAAAATCACCTTGAAGTTTTAACTTCAAATCCTAGATATTACATTTTTATTTTTTAACACCCTTAATAAAATTGATGAAACCGCTACTTGGTACATCTATCATAAAATTCAGTAGAAACCAAATTAAAAGCGAAGTTAATATATAATGTAACAAAGCAATAATATATATTTTTTCCATTAGAGTGGAGACTTCATTATTTTTCTTTTTATTCTTTTCACTATGGTCATCAACCTCTTTTTTGATTTGATGATTCCCAACCTTATCATTATTGTTATTATTGTCATAAAAAATCTTCCCACGATATATAATTAGTTGAATACATATTAATATCCAAGAATCTTAGGGGGATTATTTAAAATAGTCGACTAAATAAATAAAAACAAAATTAGACTGATCCCACAAAAATGTCATCATCATCGAATGCAAGCATAGTATAACTTTCAAATATTCCTTTTTTTTTTAAAAAAAAACTATTTTCTTTTTAAATTTATCTTACTCTTTCAAATTTTGTATTATAAGATCATAGGAGTCATAGAATTATTGAACTTTCCAAATAAAATCTAGGGATAAGACACAAGTAACTCCTAGATTATAACTGAAATCTCAGAAACACACCTTATCTAAATTAAGTTTCTATTACCCCTCAAATTCATTTTTATGTAATTTTTTTTTTTACTTATGTGGCATCAAAACATTTTCTACACGCCTCAACTATGTGGAGTCACGGAGTGTGTTATGTAAGCCAAAGTATAAACCTACAAATAAAACGAGTTTGAAGGAATAATACGACCTAAGTTTAATTAAAATAGTCTCTCTATGATTTCGATGATAATCTAGAGCTACTTGTGTCTTATCCCGAAAATCTATGTGAAACATGGAAAAATAATTGGGATGATCTTAGCCGTACGCGTGTCAACCTTTGACTGTCGGCAAATGGCAACCTTCACATTTAAGGAAAGTGGCGCTGTCTGTCCAAATCTTAATACACATTCATAAAGTAGTATGAATTAATAATAATAAAATACACTATATGTTTTTGTTTTCCATAAAAAAAAAAGAAGAAGAAGTTCAGAGCACAAAATATTTCAGTTAATAAAATTCATAAAAAAAATCACACTTCAAGGGGTGTGTAAACATTTTATCTTAATGCAATTGTTAACAACTATTTTCATTACTCAAAAACTTTACTATTTTTGCGTAGCTCACTTAGAAAATTAGAAATCATTCATAAGTTTTTATTTACATTTAATGAGAGTATATTATAACTACACAAATTTTATTCAAAAAGGAGGATTAATATAAAACTATTTTCATTGTTATTATGCTAATATTAAATATTATTTATCATGATTAATTTTTTTTTATTATTATTATGATTATTCTTTAGAATACTCTTTTATTATCTATAGTATCTTTATTCATTTTAAATTCATTTTAATAGACATTCCTTAAATCGAGAATCTTTCAAAAATATATTCTCAATCATAAAATAAAATTACCTATATTTTATCCTTATCATACTCCGCCAATAACATTTATTTCTTGTTGTATAGATAAAAAAAATAAAAAATTGTTTAAACTTTAAAAATAATAATCCAAACAAAATCTTCACTCTAAAATCTCTTCATTACCTACAAGATAACACAAAATTAGTTACATAATTTATCGATAATTCCTAAGTAAATGAAATTAACTTAATTTTTACTGTTTAGCTACAAAATTTTATCGGAAACCTCTAATCTTCATGACCCACCACCTTTTTGATGGCTTAAAAGTGTTTAATTATGTGAAAAACCCCACAAGCACAAAAAACACAACAAAAACACGTTCTAGACTTCTAGTAGTCTCTTTTGCTGTACTGGTTTTGCCTTCTTCAATAGCTTCACTTTCACTGAATCTTGAAAAAAAGAGAGGGAACTTTTGAAGAAGAAGAAGAAGAAGAGCTAAACGATGTCGTTTGTATTGGGTGTTGTGATTGGGATTTTAGTTGGAGTTGGTTTGATAGTTGGCTTTGTTAAATCTGAAAATTATCGATCCAAATGCCGTTCTGAACTGGTTAGTTGAAAATTGGGTTCTTTTACTGCTGTTTTAGTTGAATTATTAGTCATTAAGAAAAGGGTATCTTTAGTTGTTTTTTTTGGTTTTGAGTGAATTTTTTTTTGGTTGCATTTTTATGTATGATTTGTGTGGTTGTGTATAGTATTTTTGTGATGACTTCTTCATTTTCGTTATTTAATTTTCTATACTGTTTTGAACTGTGTTTTTCATGAGCTGAGGGTATATCGAAAACAACTTCTTTACCTTAGTAGGAGTACACTTTAACATTCATAGACTACACTTTATGAGATTATACTGGATATGTTGTTGCATTTTTATGTATGATTTGTGAGGTTCATTTTTGTTATTTCTTTATCTGTACTGTTTTGGACCGTTAATCCATGAGCTGAGTGTTTATCGGAAATAGCCTATCTACCTCGCTACCTGAGTTCACATAAGGTAAAGTCTGCGTACACTTTAGCCTCCGCAGACCTTATTTTTTGGGATTACACGGGATATGTTGTTGTTGTTGCATTTTTGTGTATGATTTGTGAGGTTGTCTATAATATTCTGCGTTGCCTTCTTTATTTTTGTTATTTCTTTCTCTTTACTGTTTTGGACTGTTTTTTCTGTGAATTAAGGGTCTATTGAGAACCGCCTCTCTACCTAGAAGGTAGGGGTAAGGTTTGGGTACACTTTACCTTCCCCAGACTCTACTAAAGACTTCATTTGGTGGGATTACATTGGGTATGTTGTTGTTGCTGCTGCATTTTTATGTATTTTGTTGTTGAATTTGAACTGTGAAGGCTACTACAATTGCGGCATTTGCTAGAATGACAGTGGAAGATTCCAGAAAGATTTTTACACCAGAGCAGTATCCTCCTTGGGTTGTTTTCTCCAATCAGCAGAAGGTTAATTTTTATTTGAACGTACTTTTTAATGTTAAATTTCTTCATACTTATGATTAGTGATTTTTTTAATGTTTTTTTTTTTTCATATTTAACACTTACAGTTGAATTGGCTTAATTCTCATCTTGAAAAGATCTGGCCTTTTGTGGATGAGGTTAGTCTAAATGTCTATGCATCTTTGGTTATGTTAATTTTTTAGTTTCCATTGATTTTTTCCTACTCCTCCATTTCAACTTTTGAGTTTCTCATCTTGTATTCAGGCAGCATCAGAACTGGTAAAGTCAAGTGTGGAGCCAATTTTGGAACAATATAGGCCTATGATTTTGGCATCATTGAAATTTTCCAAGTTCACTCTTGGTTCTGTTGCTCCTCAGTTCACAGGTTAGATGATGATGGCCGATATTAAAGTTCTTCAGCAGTTGCATTTTTTATTTGTGTGTCATATTGTCATATAAGGAAAGGAAATAAACAGCATAGAAAACTTATAAGTGGCTGTTTCTTTCCAAAAAAAGGAAAAAGATAAAACAATGAAGAAGTAGTTAGCTTTCACTCAACTCGTCCTGATTCATGCTTTTGCATGTGTAAAATTTATATTTAGAAGTAACAATCTATTTACGTATAACTTAAAAATGTTTATTTAACTTATATATACAGATTAAAACCTTACAGGAAGTGCAGATTTTAGCTCTCAATAATTGTATTATGCTGCAAAAATCCTTTCGTTCCTCCTTTATAAAACTTTCTTGAGGAAGGAATGAAGCTCATACAACATTTGAAATGATGAAAAATGGAAATGCAGCTTCTTCTTCTGCTACTAGAGCATTCTTCTTCTGCTCATCAGATCCTCCCCGTAGGTACTTTCTGCATTTCCTGTCAACGGCCTTTAACACACCTGGGGTAGTATATATACTGAGCTGTCTGATCCCCAAAAAGTTGTGTAATGAGAAAAGGACTGAATTGAAAACTTGGTAGTCTTCTAGCATATGATACATGCCTAGCAGGAACTGAGCATACCTTAGTTGTGATCTTCTCCAATAATTGGCGGCATTCCAATTTACTTCATTTCTTTGGAGACAATGGTAGTCCCTGTCCTCTTATTTAGGGAAAGATCCCAGGGAAAAACCAGTCATCTCCAGTAGGCATTTCACTCTATCGTCATCAACACCAGCTATAAAGTTGCTGGATTTCTCCAAATAGCCACTAAATCAGTAGTCATAATGCAGGGGTGGATAGCCTCCATAACTCTGTTGACAGATGATTGATTCCCTTTGATTATTCTAAAATTTTGCATATAGAATTATAGATCACCTAAGAAATTACATGGACCAGTTTTATCCTAACCAGAAGTCATACTCATTAGTTTTTCAAAAGGTGCAGGCATGAAGCGAGGTGTTTTACCTAACACAGGGTGAGGTGTAATCCTCGAGGCTTGAGGCGTAAGTTCCTTGGATTTTTTTAATAAATATTTAATGAATTTATAAGATAAGCATATAAAATCACAAAAAAGTAAAATTACATTCAAATTGTAGAAATTTCAAATTTATAAAATTAGTGGAAAATGTATACATGTACATAGATGTGCTAACATATGCACAAACATTACAAATAATTTTCTTTTACAAACTTGGACAAGTGGAAAAACCAAAGGATTCATTATACTTGTAGGGTGGTAGTAATGGAACATACTTAGTATTGTAAAAATGTTATTTCCTAATAATTCAGAAAACCAATTACAGATACTCATTATCATACAAAAAAAGCATTTTTTGAAAAAAGTATCTACAACAATATCTGAACTTAAGTGATTCCAAAAGGAATTGCAAAACATGACACTAACATGAAAAGAATAAAAAGACAGCAAAGAAGAAATTCTGACAAAAATAAAGCAGGATGAACGATCCTGCTACGAGAAGCATGGGAGCAGAGCAAGTGTTGGAAGACAGCTTACTTTGCAGCTGACAATTTGCTAATAAAGAGCCAAAGAGTATTTGGTTGCTTAGTAAACGACAAAGAGAAAGGATTATAAAATCAGAGCTAACAATTATAAAGCCCTTGGTCTTTTGAGTTCTTTTGTGAATTTACAATGAGTTGACCTTTGTGTATTTTAAGTATTAAAAAGGGACTTATTTAGCAATTTACTTCCAATTTTGGAGAGTTCTCTTGGCTTATGCTCCAAATGAAGGACTGAAAGTTTGGGACTTACGCCTAAGTGAATGGCCGGAAGGGTTGGGACTTACGCCCCATGATTTTTGCGAGCCAGTCCTCCTTGGTGCATTTTAGCCCGTTCTCCCAGAAAGTGCCTTTGAAAATACTGATGGTCATTATCCTTAACTTCACCCGTCATAGTAGTTATAACGATTCTCCAATACTATTGTCTCTTTGAGAAGTCAAAATGTGAATGATCAAGATATGTTAAAGAATGGATCTTGGGTCTAATTCAACCCCAAAAATTAGCTCATAGGGTGAGCATTGTCCAAATCCATATGAGTAGACCAAATATCGTTTCTATATGATGTAGGACTCTTAACACTTCCCCGCACGCCAGACCTTCTTAACTGGAGCATGGACAAAGAATTGTGATGGGTTCGGCTCTGATACCATGTTAAAGAATGGATCTTAGGCCTAAACTCAACCCCAAAAGCTAGCTCACGGGGTGAGGATTGTCCAAGGCCATATAAGAAAACCAATTACTCATCCCATATTAGACAAAATAATGAAGAAGACAATTGAACCTGATGAAGCTATTTGAACAATAATTTAATGTGTCATCTCATTTAAGCCGTAGTAAAAAAATTGCTTGTGAGGAGAAATACATTTTATTCGACACATTCTTGGTGCTCATAGTGATTTTATCTTTCAGGAATTTCTATTCTTGAAGGTGGAAGTGAAGGTATTACCATGGAATTAGAGATGAATTGGGATGGGAACCCAAGCATTATACTGGATATCATGACATACGTTGGTGTAGGATTACCAGTGCAGGTAATTTAGTTGGTACTTGCTGATTAACATTACACTGAATAGCTTCTGCTCCTCAGAGTTGGTGACATTTTTGTTTCTTTGCTACACTTGATATGATCTCGATTGTGCAGACATGCTAATAGCCTCTGAGATATCAATTTGTTTCCATTGTAATTTTTGTTTCATTGCTACACTTGATATGATCTAAAATTCGAGCTGCATGCTTATTGCCTCTGAGATATCAATTTGTTTCTATTGTAAATAACTCAAATTTATAATAACTGAGCTATTTGTTACTATCTTTAAGCTTGGATATTTTTTTTGAGAATGGTAACATAGCTTGCATTTGTTAGTATCAGGACCCAAACTTGGACCATGACTGATACAGATTTCCACTGTGCAAATCTGCTGATCCAGTACTCACAACAAGAGAAACCTAATGAAACCTTCACAGAATTCTCAAAGAGCATATTTAAGCAAAAATGAATATCTAGTAACAGAGTACTTAACAACAACAAGGATCAATACAAGTACTTCTTAACTATCCACTAGACATTCCATTATGCTAGAGTTCTCTGGTAGTGTTTTTTCCTTTTTTCATTCCCACCCTGTAGAATCTGCTTGTTCAAGGACTCCATCTTAGAAAGATGGCTTGCCCTTGGTCTTACTTCTCAACTTGTCCATTTTAACATGTTTATTTTGCCACCTATCTGCTTTTTTATTTACAAGTTTACATTGCCACCTATGTAGTGACTTTCTATTTGTTTCCAATATATTACATTATTTTTTCTTCTTTGAGCTGAGGGTTTATCGGAAACAACCTCTTTACCTCCCAAGGTAGGGGTAAGGTCTGTGTACACACTACCCTCCCCAGACCCCACTTGTGGGATTAAACTGGGCATGTTGTTGTCGTTGTATATTATAGTATTATTATTATTATTATTGCTTTTCTCAGGTAATCTGATTTCGCGTTGTGATTATTTTCTCCCTTTTTAGGTGAAAAACATTGGATTTACTGGGATTTTCAGGCTGATCTTCAGGCCGCTTGTTGATGAGTTTCCCTGCTTTGGAGCCCTTTGTTATTCACTAAGGAAAAAGGTGTTATCTTATTTCTCTTTCATTCTAAAAGGCTATTGAGCGCACTGAATAATTTGTTCTAATACAAGTGAGTGTGATCACATGTGTACATACACGTGCCAATTCAACTTATGAATGTTACTTGCACAATATGGAAGGAGACATGTTACGTAATGCTTGGGTTTAGAGTCAAGGATTTTGTGATTATCTAACACCAACTTGGTCAATAGCGCATGGATTTGCCGACTGATTCGTGGATTTAGATGCTGATGTTTCAGGATTTTTTGTTTTTTTTTTGAAGGAGAATTAAGTCCAAATCTGTGTCTTGATGGACATGCATGACACCTAACATGTCCAAAATTAATAATCCTGTATATTAGTTTTTGTTGAGGTGTAGCCCTGTAAGGTCCACATCAGATGCAAGCTCGCCTGGACAGCCACACACATGCACACCTAACACCAGACCTAACTTATATAAGGAAAAGAATGACAATAAAATCTTTTCTGGTCTGCAGAAGAAGCTGGATTTTACGCTTAAAGTGGTCGGCGGTGACATGACAGCAATACCTGGCATTTCTGATGCAATTGAGGTTTGGGAAAAACTTTACCATCTAATTTTGTTACTCATATAATTATATCTTCTTATCTTTCAATTACTTATGCAGCTTGATTAGATAGCATAACCCATAGATGTTCTAGAAGTGGATAATGCTGCCATGGTCCTAGACTTATCTTGTGTTTCGTTTCCTTTCTAGGAAAGGGTGGAAGAAACTGAATGAACATTAAATATCTGTGTGATTAGTACAATGATAATTTTGTATTTTTAATTTCATATTCTCAATAACATTGTGTTTATTAAATCAGTAAAAACATAGTTATGTTTCCACTTTTTTAAACAAGGGGAAAAAGCATTCATACATTAGCAAGGTCCGGGGAAGGGCCGCACCCCAAGGGGTGTGATGTAGACAGCCTACCCTAATGCAAACATTAGAGGTTGTGACTCAACCTGTGACCTAAACACAGAGACAACTTTATCGTTGCTCCAAGGCTCCCCTTCATAAATGTAGCTATGGTGTACTAATGACAATTGAATGTCTAATGAGAGTGGAGATGAAATTTTTTCTAGTATAAATAGATTTTTTTATCTTTTGGTGTATTTCAAAATTGTTTTCATTCGTAAGAACACGAGGACGAGCCATTTGTTTGTTTGAATTGTTCTCTCATGATTTGTGAATTTTGCTCTCAAGGTTTGGGAAAGTTAAAAAAGTGTTTCTTATGGCTTCATACTGTCCAGGTGTACTAAGTGAATTTCTCTATACAGGGCACCATCCGCGATGCCATTGAAGACTCTATCACATGGCCAGTCCGAAAAATTATTCCCATTTTGCCTGGGGATTATAGGTACTCCTTCCTATAAGAGAGACTTCAAACCTTGTCATTTTCACTAACCCAGTTTGTTTGGGCTGTCCAATATTGGTTCCAATTGAACGCATTCACTTTCACATGTAATCGAGATGACTTTCTTCCATTTTCCATCTAGTCTCTGACGTAAAAAATGAATATGTTTAATTTTATAATGACCCCATGTCTTCGTGGAAGGTGTTAAAATAAGATGTTTATCTAAATATTGACCCTGAAAAGACAAGCTAAATGTTTTAATCTGTCAAGGCAAAACCTGGACTTTGACTGCTTGTTCAGTTTTATGAAAGTCAACTTGTCATGGGAATGGGAATCTATTAGAAATATACAGCAACAGGTCTGTTTCTATTGGATCCTGTGTATGTCGAGGCTACACTATGATCTTACCTTTTACCGAACTTTAATGTTATTTGGATCCTTCCCTGTAGCACCCTTGTCAATTCAACACGATTTGGGAGTATTTGGTTTGTCTCATATATATATATATATATATATATGTATATATATATAACATAAAGTACTGGAACACTTTGCTAGATAAATTATGACTAAATTAGTAATATATATAACATAAAGTACTGGAACACTTTGCTAGATAAATTATGACTAAATTAGTAATGATATACAAAGAATTTAGTTATACTAGCTTTAATTTAATACAACAACATACCCAGTATAGTCCTGCAGTCCCACAAGCGGGGTCTGGGAAGGGTTGAGTGTACGCAAACCTTACCCCTGCCTTGGCAGGTAGAGAGGCTGTTTCCAATAGACCGTCGGCTCAGTGAAAACAAAAACACAACATTTATGAAGATATAAGCAGTAACAACAACAGGATAACTCCACTTAATTGTGACACAATATATTCTTATTAGCCATATTGTAGCACCAGACAAGTTCTATGAACCGTACTCCTGAATCCTAGAATTGTGTAATGAAGTGTCCAACCTCTAGATCTACATCTGTATCAGATGCCCGCATTCGTATCCAAGCAACATATATGATTAATAGAATTTTGTAATTCTGTGAATAAAGAAGAAAACATGTATTTGTTGACTTTCTTCTCTACTTATCTAACCTTGCTGGGCTGAGACGCCATTTTCTATTTGACAATCTACTTTATTGTTATTAGTGACCTTGAACTGAAACCTACTGGAGTATTGGAGGTGAAACTTGTTCAAGCAAAAGAGTTAACAAACAAAGACATCATTGGTAAATCTGATCCTTTTGCTGAGTTATATGTACGCCCTATACGAGATAGAATGAAGAAGAGCAAAACAATTGTAAGTATTTCGTCTGCTATATAGAAGAATTTGGGTAATACATGTATCGAGTTAACATTTAAATGACCATTGTTCTTTTCAGAACAACGAACTTAATCCAATCTGGAATGAGCATTTCGAGTTTGTAGTTGAAGATCCATTGACACAACACTTGGTGATAAAGATCTATGATGATGAAGG
>JAJOOS010005853.1:0-53054 GCA_029582725.1 Solanum chiquidenum
ATATAAGAGTGTGCTCCTTCTCATTTGTACTACACCTTTTACATGATAATAAAAATTCTCTCTCTTCTCTTCTGAATTCAAGTTCCTTCTTACAATCACATTCATGGAAGTTTAGCTTCCATGGAATCTATTAAGCAACAATAAAGTTTACATGGTATCAGAGCAGCGACACAAGGACTATCTCACAAGCTGCATATAGATTTCAATCAGATAACAAAGCAACTGATTCTGTAATGGCAGAGTTAACAGTGGCTACTCTAGAACACAATCATCCTCTTTATCTTCATTCATCGGATACGCCAGGTGCAACCTTAATTGCGATTAAACTTACAGGTCCAGCAAACTATGGGCTATGGAGTAGATCGCTACGACTTGCATTATTGGTAAAGAATAAACTTGGATTCGTTGATGGATCCTGTTTGAAAAGCTCATATAAATGAGATTTAGCAGCTCAATGGGAGAGGTGCAATGTTGTGGTGCTTTCATGGATCAGCAGCACAGTGGCTCAGGAATTGCTAACTACGATTGTTTATGCTTCGAATGCTAAACGTGTTTGGGATGACTTCAAGGAGAGGTTTGATAAATCCAATCTCACCAGAGTGTATCAGCTATGGGCAGAGGTTTCTTCATTAAAATAAGGTACTGACTCTGTTACTGCTTACTATTCAAAATTGAGAGACTTATGGGATGAACTAGATGTATTGGTCCCAGCTCCCTTATGCAATTGTGATTAGGCTAAGCCATATATTGAACATCTAAGCCAGCAACGACTATTAATGTTTCTTATGGGGCTAAACGAGTCTTATAGTCATGTGAGGAGTGACATATTACTTAAGGCTACAATTCCCACTGTTAATCAGGCATATGCCACAGTTATACAAGAGGAGAGTCAAAGGTTATTAGGAGTTATGGATCTCAACAAGGAACCTCTCACAATGATGGTAAATAGAAGGTCAAGTTTCAAAGGAAAGAAGTTACTAGATACTGCCTGTGAACACTGTGGTTATAAAAATCATCTTTCTAAGAACTGTTACAGGATCATAGGATATCCTAATGATTTTAAGAGCAAAAGGAAACAAGAGCAAGGTGATAGTAATACTGGATACAGAGGGCAAAGTATGGCTTATGGCACTGAGAGTGGTCACAGATCTAACAATTTTTCTCACAATTACCATGTTGATTCTAGTATCAAATCACATGCAAATTATGCCGCAACAGAGGAACATGGACATGGGATTACTCTTACTGAGGAGGAGTACAACCATGTGAAAAATCTCAGACACAACAACAGCAGTAGTACTGGAGATGGTACTGAATGCAAAGCAAACTTGGCAGGTAATGTGTCTTTGACATCTAATGTTTATGAGTGTGGATGGATTATTGATTCAGGTGCTACACACCTCATTACATCCTCTAAAGATCTTCTAGCTGAATTGAGTTACCTAGGTGATCAAAGGTCAAATACTGTTCAATTACCAACAGGAAATAAAGCTCACATTAGAAACACAGGGAATTCAATCATTTTGGGAAGTTATAAAGTGAAGGATGTGCTACATGTACCTGACTTCAAGTACAACTTGTTGTCAGTTGCAAGGTTAACTAAAGACCTATCTTGTAGTATTAGTTTCTTTCCTAACTTTTGTGTGATGCAGGAACTCTCAAATGGCAAGGTGATTGGGATTGGCAAAGTATGTAATGGTCTGTACTTGTTAAAAGACACAGTAAAGGCAGTGGTTCATGCAACTATCAAGGATAACAGTCTAACATCATTGTGGCACCAAAGACTTGGACATCCTTCTCTTACTGTTATGCAACACATCACAACTATCAAAAATTGTGTAACTGATCAGTCTTGTTGTCACATTTGCCCTCAAGCAAAGCAAAGTAGGCCAGTCTTCCATAGTAGTTCACATAACTCTAGTACTATTTTCCAGTTATTACATGTGGATGTATGGGGGCCCTATAAGACTCCCACTTATGATAGAAAACAATACTTTGTTACAATTGTAGATGACTATAGCAGGTTTACCTAGGCTTGCTTAATTCATTCAAAGGTTGAAGTTTACTCTGTAATAAAAGATTTTCTGTTAATGATAAACACTCAGTTTGGCATGAAGGTGAAAGTGTTGAGGTTTGATAATGGGACAGAGTTTATGAATTCAAAATGTAAGGAATTATTTGCTTCTCTTGGGATTGTGCATCAAAGTTCATGTGCATACACACCCCAGCAAAATGGGGTGGTTGAAAGAAAGCATAGGCATATATTAAACACTGCTAGGGCCCTAAGGTTTCCGGCGGCAATTCCTATTTCTTATTGGGGTCATTGTATCAAGGCCGCAGTCTACTTGATTAATAAGCTTCACACAACATTATTACAAGGCAAATCCCCACATGAGTTATTGTATGGCACTCCACCACAACTAGACCACTTGAAAGTATTTGGTTGTCTTTGTTTTATTTCTGTCCTTCCTAGGTCTGATAAGTTTGCTCTAAGGGCAAAGAAGGGTATCTTCATGGGCTATGCAGAAACACAGAAGGGCTATAAAATACTGGATTTGGAATCTCATTCCTTCCATGTCAGCAGAAATGTCACCTTTATGGAAGATGTATTCCCCTTCATGACAGGCTCATCTTCTGTATCCTCTCAACATATTGACAGTTGGTCACAAGACTTTGATGATTCTGAAAACTTTGCTTTACTCCTCATGAATCCAGTTGTTCCATTACACAATGCAGTTCCTCATGATGCCTCAAATGAAGTCACAGATTCAGCAGAGGAAGAGGAAGATTGTATTGGAAGCTCACCTCCAGGAGAATGCAGTGCAGGTTCTGAACCTAAACCTGTTATGGTTGTTCCTGTGCAGCCTTTAAACACAAGACCAAATAGGTCCCTCAAGCCTCCTATTTGGCACAAAGATTATCATGTGTCCACAACCTCAAAACTAGCTCATAATGCTTGCCTTCATCCTATTGCCAACTATGTAACTTACTCAAAGATTAGCCCCTCTTACAAGTCCTTTTTAGCTACACTATCTACAGTGTCTGAACCTGCTAATTTCAAGGAGGCTTCCAGCTGCAAGGAATGGATTGCAGCAATGAAGGATGAAGTCACTGCATTAGAATAGAATGCCACTTGGATTATAGTAGACCTTCCACCTGGAAAAAAGGCTATTGGTTCTAAATGGGTATATAAGGTTAAGTTTCAAGCAAATGGGCAAGTTGAAAGATACAAGGCAAGGCTGGTTGCCAAGGTTTATAGCCAGCAAGAGGGCCTAGACTATCATGAGACTTTTTCCCCTGTAGCCAAGATGGTCACAGTCAGGACCACCATTAGTGTGGCAGCCTCTCACAATTGGCCTCTCTACCAAATGGATGTTCATAATGCTTTTTTGCAAGGTGACCTTATGGAAGACATTTATATGGAAATGCCACAAGGCTTCCAACAACAGGGGGAATACAAGGTGTGTAAGCTGCTTAAGTCTCTATATGGTCTAAAACAAGCCTCCAGGCAATGGAACTTGAAACTCACTGAAGTACTCCTAGCTACTGGTTTTGTATAAAGTCCACATGATCATTCTTTTTTTACAAAAAGAGATAGGCAAGACATAACAGTGATTCTTTTCTATGTGGATGATTTGCTCATAACAGGAAATAGTAATAAGCTGATACTAGAGTTAAAAACTTCACTTCACAACAAGTTCAAAATGAAAGATCTTGGTGATCTTAAGTTCTTTCTAGGTATTGAAATCATGAGATCCAAGTCTGGAATTCTCCTTAATCAAAGGAAATATGCCCTGGAATTGATCTCAGACACTGGTCTTAGTGGTGCAAAGCTTGTGAACACACCTTCGGAGGCAAATGTAAAACTCACTACAGTGGAATATGATGAGATGACTGGGGTTACTGATGATCCTATACATAAGGATGCCACCGGCTATCAAAGGTTGGTTGGGAGATTATTGTATCTTACCATCACCAGGCCTGATATTAGCTTCACAGTTCAGGTGTTATCACAATTCATGCAGCAGCCTAAAAGGTCACACTGGGAAGCAACTATGAGGCTAGTAAGGTATATCAAAACTAGTCCTGGTCAAGGCATACTATTGAGCAGCAAGACAAGTCTAAAACTTGAAGCTTTCTGTGACTCAGACTGGGCAGCTTGTCCCAATACAAGAAGGTATGTGACTGGATACATGGTTAAGCTAGGAGATTCACTCATATCTTGGAAATCCAAGAAGCAACACACAGTCAGCAAAAGCTCAGCAGAGGCTGAGTATAGGAGCATGGCCAGTGTAGTTGCAGAGATAATTTGGCTGGTTGGACTGTTAAAGGAACTCAATGTTAATGTCACAATCCATGTTAAGTTGCATTGTGACAGTAAAGCAGCAATGCAAATAGCCGTTAATCCAATCTTTCATGAAAGGACCAAGCACATAGAAATTGACTGTCATTTTGTAAGGGAAAGAATAAGAAGTGGATTGATACTGCCTATTTATGTGAACACCAAACAACAACCAGCAGACATACTAACAAAGGGCCTGGGAGCAGTTTCTCATCACATATTGTTAGCCAAGCTTGGAGTCTTCAATGTATATTCAAACTAAAGCTTGAGGGGGAATATTGAAAGTTCTAGAAGCAGTTAGTTAGAATCTTGTTATTTAACTAACTATGAGCTGGCATTAGTTAGTTAGTATGAAAGTTTGTTAAAGTTTGTTAGAATGTGCACATGGTGTGCATTGCGTGTTCTATATAAGAGTGTGCTCCTTCTCATTTGTACTACACCTTTTACATGATAATAAAAATTCTCTCTCTTCTCTTCTGAATTCAAGTTCCTTCTTACAATCATATTCATGGAAGTTTAGCTTCCATGGATTCTATTAAGCAACAATAAAGTTTACAATATCCCACACAAAGAAGAAGAGACAGGGTCTGAGTCTCATATTGCCCTGTTTTGCTCCATTTTACAATGATCCATCACTACACATCCCTTCAAATTTGCTTGTTCTTTCTGATAATAATCACCCCACACTACAAAAATCATGTAAATATGAAATGTATAAGTGAGGAATGGTATCTGTAGGGAAAAGAAATGAAAAAGTCTTTTAGTTGGTTCAAACATACTATCAAACACCTTTGTTGCACCAATTCTTAAATTAAGTTAACTATGCAATACAAATTTTAACAATAGAATACAGAATTTGCAACACATCTCATAAGATTGCACCTGAATATCTCAATTCAAAATGTGAATTTCAAAAAGGATTAGTACCTGCTTTGTTATATTTATTCCTTTTTTGGTGTAACCTTCAGAGTAGGTTTATTAATTACCTGCAAGTAAAGAGACAGAATATAAGAACACCAACGGAAAATTATTGACGTAGCAGAGTCTGTATGAGTACCTGGGTAGTTATATTTGTTGCATATTCTGATTTCTCTAAAGTAATAAAAAGGCAAATGAAAGTAGAACAGGGTAATTACGGAAAAGCAAAAATTTAAAAAGACGACGATGAAATGAAGAAACATAGAAACAAAATCTAAACTCCATTAGAAACCTGCAAGTAGAAAAATCCACAATAAACTCACCTCTATTAAGAATATGCAAGTAGAAAATTGATCGGGAAAAGAAAATTCAACATTAAACTAATCTCCGTTAGGAACATGCAAGTAGAAAATTTCATAATAAACTAAGAAAAAAACAATCAGAAAATCACCCAAGAATTGGATCCAAAATTGACAACAAATCTACCTCTAATAGAAACGAAAATCAGGTGAAAAAGGGGTGAGAAAAATAAGAAAATCAAAATCTCAAAAATCTAAACAAAAGAGTAAACTAAAAACTTATAAGAAGAAAAGCAAAGATTTTAATCTGAAGGCCAAAAACTTACCGATTTAGACTCTCTTGAAAGAGATTGAATTAAGAGCTCTAATTACCCTTAGATCAGTCCAAAGCAATCTCAATTGCTTACACGTGGAAATAAAAAGACTTGAGTTGTTAATGCCCAATCAAATTGAGCCACAAAGGGCCAAAAACTATGAGGCCTTATAGTACAACTTAAAATGCTTTTGGTACCACTTCTTAGAGCTGTGTTAGTCCCAACCCAATCCCATTTCTAAAAATAAAAAATAAGAGTAAAATAATATATATATAGATTCTATTGCTACTTCTGTTATTATTATTAAATATTTTAAATTTATTTTATACCATTTTAAAAGGATAAGTAATGAAATAGTAAGAATTCATTTAGAATTCTTTTGCACGTGGGTTTCTATTTGTAAGCTAATTTTTTAAAAGAAAATCTAATGTATTTTCGATTCAAATATATATATTTTTCTCTACATAATGTAAGGGGCATTTACGTAAAGAGACTTAAGAGAGTGAACCCTAATTCTCATCGTTGAGACTATAAAAAGCCCATTATTCCAACATCACAAACCCTTCATCACTTTTGCTGTGATTCCTCCTCTGCTGTGCCGCATATCGCCTAATTTCTCTTCTCTAAGGTTATATCTCTACCAATCTCGATTCATTTTTTTTATGCTTGATCTGTTCTTGTTCTGTCACTACATGTGTAAATCAATTGTTATACTTGTTTCTTTATCCACTAGATGATTTCAGTGTCTTCTTGTTAGATCAATACATATAATGAAAACGTTTTGGTATTAACTAGATTGAATTTTTTGTATTGCGAAGATCTGTTCTTGTTTGATTTGTATACAGTACTTACACAAGCCGATCTGTGTTATGAGCTTGGTTATACACATTTCTGTGTATGCAAATACAGATCTGTTAGTGTTTGTAATCAATTTTTCATATGCACTGTAGATATTTTTTTGCTCTCCTGTCTCGTTCTAAATGTTGATATGATTCGGTTTTTGTATAACTTGAATTAAACTAGTCCTAAATGTACTTGTTTTCTATTTTTAACACTGCAGTTGCTACTTTTTGTGCTAACTTGAAAAATTTATATAATATAGATAGACTTTTTGAGTTGCTACTCTCTGAAGGAGCTGTAGCTGTAGTTGTTTACCAGTTGCAATCTTTTTGTAACCCTGAGTCATGTACACATGCAGATGTTACTAAAAATTAATTCAATTACTAATATTTTTTGCTATTTAGGGTTTTCAACAAGTAGTTTAATTTTGCTTTATTGAACTTAAAACATAGTCCTGAATTAGTTGCAAGTGTGAAAGGCACAGTTCATTGTTTTTGTTCCAAGTCTTGACAAATCAATTGGTTAAGCTATGATGGGCTTAACTTTTCAGTTTTAAATGTTGAATGTGCTGAATTTATGAATGGTTTACTTGGTTTTTGAAATATGTTTTTATATGTTGTGTAAATGCAGTTTCTTAGTGTCTCAAGATGGGTAAAGAGAAGATTCACATCAGCATTGTGGTCATTGGCCACGTCGACTCTGGAAAGTCGACTACCACTGGTCACTTGATCTACAAGCTTGGTGGTATTGACAAGCGTGTTATTGAGAGGTTCGAGAAGGAAGCTGCTGAGATGAACAAGAGGTCATTCAAGTATGCCTGGGTGCTTGACAAACTTAAGGCCGAACGTGAGCGTGGTATCACCATTGATATTGCTTTGTGGAAGTTTGAGACCACTAAGTACTACTGCACTGTTATTGATGCTCCCGGACACAGGGATTTTATCAAGAACATGATCACTGGTACCTCCCAGGCTGACTGTGCTGTCCTCATTATTGACTCCACCACTGGTGGTTTTGAAGCTGGTATTTCTAAAGATGGTCAGACCCGTGAACATGCATTGCTTGCTTTCACCCTTGGTGTCAAGCAAATGATTTGCTGCTGTAACAAGGTTTTGCTTTTATTCATAGATGGAATTAATTGTTAATTTAAGCTGTACATGTCATGCTAATTCTGTTATTTATTTTTTATAGATGGATGCTACCACCCCCAAGTACTCCAAGGCTAGGTATGATGAAATCGTGAAGGAAGTTTCTTCCTACCTCAAGAAGGTCGGTTACAACCCTGACAAAATCCCCTTTGTCCCTATCTCTGGTTTTGAAGGAGATAACATGATTGAGAGGTCTACCAACCTTGACTGGTACAAGGGACCAACCCTCCTTGATGCTCTCGACCAGATTAATGAGCCCAAGAGGCCAACAGACAAACCCCTTCGTCTTCCACTTCAGGATGTTTACAAGATTGGTGGTATTGGAACTGTCCCTGTTGGTCGTGTTGAGACTGGTGTGATCAAGCCTGGTATGGTTGTGACCTTTGGCCCTACTGGTTTGACAACTGAAGTCAAGTCTGTAGAGATGCACCACGAAGCTCTCCTGGAGGCACTCCCTGGTGACAATGTTGGGTTCAATGTTAAGAATGTTGCTGTTAAGGATCTAAAACGTGGTTTTGTTGCCTCAAACTCCAAGGATGACCCAGCCAAGGGGGCAGCCAGCTTCACTGCCCAGGTCATCATCATGAACCATCCTGGCCAGATTGGAAACGGATATGCTCCAGTGCTTGACTGTCACACTTCCCACATTGCTGTCAAGTTTGCTGAGATCTTGACCAAGATTGACAGGCGTTCAGGTAAGGAACTTGAGAAGGAGCCTAAGTTCTTGAAGAATGGTGATGCTGGTATGGTTAAGATGATTCCCACCAAGCCCATGGTTGTTGAGACCTTTGCTGAATACCCACCATTGGGTCGTTTTGCTGTGAGGGACATGAGGCAAACTGTTGCTGTCGGTGTCGTCAAGAATGTTGACAAGAAGGACCCAACTGGTGCCAAGGTGACCAAGGCTGCCCAGAAGAAGGGAAAGTGAACAGTGCAGTGTGATGCTGGTGTTTCCAATGCTATTTATTTTCATCGAGTGTGCTATCTAGACTCTGTTTTATTTAATTCTGCTTTAGTTTGGTCTTTGATTTACTTATTAGGTTCTAGTTCTCTACCTTGTATGTCAAGTACCCATTCTCAGAACTGGGTACTTGATAGGCGGTGGCGAGCATGATTTTGAGTCTCTTTTTATTTGCTTTTGTTGAGGTGCCTTGGTTTGTTTTCCATGGTGGCTCAGGATTTTTGTTGGTCATGTTGCCTAAATTTGAGATCAAGTTTTCTACTCATTGTCTTGTTCATCATTTTATACTTTACATTTGCCAAAGGTGGTGATTTGATTTTAATAGCGCAGTTCTATAATGACTCTGTATGATTTTTTTTCAATTCTCATATCTGTTTAACCATGTTTTTCAGAATACCATATCAAACTTGCTATGAGCATTTGCTACTTGTAACCTGTAGAGTAAACTTAACTTAGAAATTTATACTCTGACTATGCTTAATATGTAAATCGAGTCTCTGCGTTTGATCAGTCAGACGATGAAACATAGTATAAGCTCAGTTACCTATTTTCTTACACTAAATATTTTTCTCAGAGTAGTATGTTTTGAATATCAACTTACATTACAGCCTAATTTCTTGATGAATATTTGTTAATTTGTTATATATCCTATGCTTATTTTTCTCATAGGATATATATCTAAATTCAAAGAAATATTAAGAATTAATGAGATGTTTTTTTCCTACATTGCCTTCCCATCCCTTCCTTTTCTCCTTTTTTTCCTTCTTTTGTTCATTTGGAATTTCCTTTTTTATTTTATTTATTATTATTATTATTATTATTATTATTATTTTGCTATTAATTCTATTCGATCACAGATTATTATTATTCAAATTTATTTTATAATATCTGAAAATGATAAATTTATAAAATAGTAAAAATTCATTTAGAATTCTCTTCTACCTACAAATTTTCTATTTTTAAGCTAATGAAAATAAGAAATTCCCCTTTTTCCTTCGTTACTTTAACCTTTTATTTGTTTGTTATTATTATATGGGGAAAATGACAAATATGATCCCGAACTATCGTAAATGATATGCAAATACCCTCCGTCATATTTTTGGGACATTGCTGCCCCCGCCGTCCAAAAATTAGAGCATATATTCCCTTTATACTAATGAACATACACGTGTCATAATCTTATCCACCGACCGACATCAGATCGATGATAAGATTGCGCCATGTGTCCCTATTTAGTCTTCCGTTAGAGTGAAGGGCACATACGCTCTAATTATTGGACGACAAGGACACTAATGTCCCAAAAGTATGACGGAGGGTATCTACATACCATTTACGATAGTTCGGGGGTACATTTGTCCTTTTTTTCTTATTATATTTAATTGTTATTATTATGAAAAAATGAAAATTGCATCCCCCCCGCCCCCCAGTCAAAACCCCACCACAAGCACCACTCTTTTTTTTCTCTTTTTTTCTCATTATTTATCTTCTTTCCTTTCCCTTCTTTTTTGGTTTGTTTGTGTCACGTCCCAAACCATCGTGATTGACACCCACACTAAACCTCCGGTGGGAGAATCGTTACTACAACCCAACTAACCAAGTAAACTAAAACTAAAGCATTTAAAGATACAGAAGCATGTTTAAATGTCTAAAGGAAAAATAGGGAGTTCCCATAAACTCCGAAGTCTAACAAACAAATGCGGAAATAATACCTAGAACCTAAAAGTCAACGTACCAAAACAACTACGAAACGACAAGTCTAAGAAAATGGGTGCAACCCCAACTAAACACAAGGAATCTAAAGTACTAGTTTAAGTCCGAAGATGTGGACATAAACAAAAAGAGAACTCATGGCAGCCCGAAAGAACTGGCTCAGCCTTGAATTCGATCTTGATCACGGATCTCCTAGATGAGGTCTGTCAGTAGCCGCCTGAAGATGCCACGTACTCAACAAAGAAAGAGCAAGTGCAGTATCAGTACACAACCACAGTGTATTGGTAGGATCACGTGGCTATCCCAATAAGTGAAATATATGCAAATAATCACAACATAATAAGACAGGCATATACCAAACATATACAATATCAGTCATAATTTTCAAGATCAATGTATAATTCCACATTCTAAGAAATACGCATATATAACAAGTCATTGGTCCTCTCATGGATCCCATACCCAAACTGTAAGTGTGCCTGATCGTGACACCCGTTCCAAGTTAGTGTGTCAGATCGTGACACCCGTTCCAATATGTATGTTGGTACGTGACATCCGATCCCAATTAGTGTGTCGGAAAGTGACACTCGTTCCATTCAATATGCCACAATCACAACCACAATGTACATTCTCACAATCATACAATCAAGTGTTGATTCATGTAATACAATCATTCATTCATATTCATTTACGATTAGTGTGATCAATAGTGTAACATTCGCATACATACATTCATTATAATGAAGTAATTACTAACATAGATCACACACATGAAAACACAACCATCACCTACCTCAAACAAAGCTTGAACTCCTAAGAAACTTGATTCTTCCCTTTCCGAATTCTTTTCGCTTGTTCTTGGTCTACAAACAATCAATTCGATGTGAGGATCAATAAACAAGACATAATTACCTGGATTATAATCAATAATATCTACCCTAGGTCAAACCCTTGATCCTCATACCCAGTTTAGGGCTTCTTCCACCATAAATTCCATATCAAAATCCTCCCCTATCGATAATTACCCAAGAAACTAAGTTCTACGGATCAAAAAATGAATTCGGGGAGTAAAAATCTTACCTTTGTTGCTAGAAGAGGTGGAAAACCTTCAAGAAATATCCATGGGTCATTCCTTAGCTCTCAAACACGAAACTTGCAGAATAATGACATTTTGGGGGTTTATTTATGACTTAAGTCGCGGCTGTCCCGCCACAACGGACCTCATCCCGCTACAGCGGCCCCGCCCTGGCGGGAAAAATCCCGCCTTGGCGGCTTGCACGAAAACAGAGAGCTAAATTAAGAGTTCCAAACCCCCATTTTACAACACACCTTCATCCCATGACACTCTGAAAATACCCGTTCACGCTAAGATCAGTTTCAGGAGTTTGACTCGCCCGAATGCGATTCCGTAAAGTTGTCGATTTCCTTAATGTCTTAGCTATCTTCTCATGTGGTCAAATTCACAATTAGACCTCCCATTTGTTACCAGATTTCTCTAGACCTCATTGACTCCGATTTCGTCGAAATCTGAATTAGGTTGGGAAATTTCAAGTTACTACCAAAAAGTTTTTCGGTCCAAAATTTTTTCCTGATGGCTTTTCTATAACGACGGGAACAGGTCGTTACAGTTTGCTATTTTTTTTTATAATTAGTATTATTAGTATTAATATATTATTGTTATTATACTATTATTATTACTACTACTACTACTATTTATTTTTTTATTTCTTCTACTATTGTTATTACTATTACTATTGTTATTATTCTTACTACTATTATTATTGCTATTAATTTATTATTACTATCATTATTATTAGTAAAAGTGTTTTTATATTTGTATATTTTAATTTAATATTTAAATTAAATACATTTAAGTTATTACTATATTTTTGGGGAAAATGTCTGAAAAATACTCTAATTTTGGCAGAAATTGTTGTTACGATACCAAACTTTATGGAGGACCTTTTACCCCCTACACTATTTAATAGTGTATTTTAAAGGTATATATGTGCCCACGTGGACATCATAAATATTGCATCATTATAAATAGTAACGTGTCCATGTGGGCACATATATACCTTTAAAATACACTATTAAATAGTGCAGGGGGTAAAAGGTCCTCCATAAAGTATGGTATCGTAACGACAATTTCTGCCAAAGTTAAAATATTTTTCAGACCCTTTTTCCTATATTTTTCTATATAGTAGAAGAGAGAGTTTCAACATGTTAATTTACGGGTATAAAATAAAAGTTTAAGCGTACTAAAGTCTTTTCAAAATTTTTGCAAAATAAAGTTGCTTAGGAAAGTTGTCTTTTATGTTTTGTTAATGAGATAAATGTCAAAACACATCTAAATTATCCTTTTTTTTTAGTTTCATACCTAAACTATTGAGAGTTTGAGCTTCATACCTAAACTATTACTTATTAGTTTGAGAAACACACATTTCTCTTTTATAAAACTCTCACCATGGTGCGTGCAATACACTATCTCTTTTATTTTAAAAAATTATTACATCACACTCCACATGGACAAAACATTCAACCTTGATAAAAATTAAATAAATTATTAGTATTAGTTAAAATTAAAGATTAAAAAATTATTATCCCAAAAAATATTTTTTAAAATGTAAAATATTATTCTTACCCCACTCCATCACTTTCTCTCGCCGTACCCTCCCCCAATTTTTTTAGTTTTTTTTGTTTAAATTTCTTTTATAAAAGTATGTATTTTTTTTTACTTCATCTCCCCTCCCTCCTTCAAATACTAATTTAGATATTATTTTATTTAAAAAATAATAATTATACCAACTCCACCTAACCTTCCTTGTCCAATTCTTTTTCTCGTTTTGTATTAGATAATGACATATCGAAAATATTTTTTACTTGCCGCCACAATACTTTTTTAAAATAATTTTTTTTATTTATGTTATATTTGGTACACAAGTAGAAAAAAATTTCTAAAAATATAAGTACATATCTAACACAAAAAAAGATTTTTTTTTAAAAAGAAAAATAAATTAGGAGCGGAGAGGGTTAAATAGGATGAGGTAGAATTTTTATTTATTTTTAAATAAAATATTATCAATTTTCTGGGGGAATGACTGGGTGGTTTGGGTGGGTGGGGGTGAAGTATGAATTTTTTTAAAATATTTTATAAAAGAAATTTTAAAAAAAATAAAAGTACGGGGGATAATTTTTTTTTTTTTTTTGGGATAGTAATAATTTCATCTTCAATTTTTAATTAATATTAATAGTTTATTGTTTAATTTTTGTCAAGGCGAAATGCCATGTGTCAAATAAATATCAAATAAAAAAGAGAGTGTATGTGTTTTTGACATTTATTTCTTTGTTAGTTGAACTCCATCAAGAGTTCTAAAAAAGGCCCATCCTTTACTATTTAATTACAAAACATACCCCTATAATTCCATTGAAGTTGAAGATATGATGGGTCCCATTAGTTTTTCTTTTGGTGAGCCTTGGTCTTAACTCTCTAGGCATCTCCAACTCTATACTTTATTTTACTCTCGAAGTATAGAGTTTTCTATTTTTTCTGACAATCAACTCCAATTCAATTCTCTATTTTACTATTTAAAAAGATTTTTTTTTCTCTTCAATATTATATTTCATTTTTATTTTCTTATTTCATTCTTTTTGTGAATAATCACCTTATAATCTATATAATCTTCATGTAATATAAAATTTTATTTTCAAATTCTTCATTTAATATAAAATTATATTTTATTCTGAATTTCTAAATAACATAAAATTGCAACAAATATTATATATAATACATATTAAAGAAAAATTCAAATAAAAGTGAAATCATTAATGAAATGCAATTACACAATAAATATTGCATCATCGTAAAATTTATTTTAAATTTTACATAAATATTCAACTATCAAGACTATTAAGTTGCTCTCATAAATTCTCTATTAATGCATTTTTTTAACGTGTAGCTAAAAATTTATTTAAATTAACCATTCCATCTTGTATCCAATTATTTTGTATACTAATTACTTCCCCTATATATATATTCAATTTTGAACTATTGCATCAAGTATTTTCATGTTCATTAAATAGTGTAGTTTAACAATTTATCACTACAACATAAAAGATAATTGTTTGAATTATCATGTAAATTTTGTGCATTCTTCATAGTGAAAAATAATTATAATTTTAAATTACATATTTAAAGTTGACAAAAATTTAAAAAATCAAATTAGAAAAATTGTTAATTCGGGATGCAAGTAATATACTTAACAATAATATGTTTTTAGATGTTATATTACTTAGAAAATAATTACAAATATTAAAGAATTAATTAATAGTCGTATATAGTATGTTGGTGAGACAAGCCAGTGTACTTCACCAATAGGAGCGGACGAGGTTGTTTTCAAGTGGTCAACAAATCTTCTTGATTGATATAATCAAAGAGACAAACAACTTGATGATTCATTCATTCAAAGAGAGAGAAACCAAGCTTCAAAATACAAAAATACAGCAAGGGACTTGACCAGCTGAAGATGTGCTTGCTGTGTGTGCTGTTGTTTTGAATGCTTGTAATGTTCTAAACTTGAAGGATTCATTTCACTCTTATAAGAAACGTTTCAAACCTTTGTGTGAGTCGGTGTAAGAACATTGTTAGAGTTAACTTGTGTCTTACTGTTTGAAGTCTATATTGATTAGTGATAGTTAATATAGTGGGCAATAGATGCATTGATTTGCTTCAGTAAGTAATAGGTGTATTACTTAGTGTGAAATTAATAATTTAGTCTCATTGGTGTAGTTGAAATCTGTATTCACTTTTACTTGGAGATTAGTGAAGGCAGTTGAAAATCCTGTGACAGGTCGTAATTTCACTCCCTTGAGCAAAGAGGTTTCCACGTAAAATCTTGTGTGCCTATTTTACTTCCAGTTATTTACTTTCTGCACTTTAACTGTACCAAAGGACCTGGTCCTGTTATCACTAGTGGACGCGTGAAATTTTTTATTATGGATGAGGCACAACTTACACTAATTGTATGAGGGATTACTTTATTATTATTATATTTAAATTCGTGTGACCTACACTTTGTTTTTCTTCTTTGCCTCCTATTGCTCTTTCCTCTTTTTTCTCATTTTCTGTTTTTCTTTTCTTAAATTTATTTTGAAACCGAATTAATTGCTCTCTCATTTTGTACATATGAAAACAATTTTTTTACCTATTTGTTTTAACCAATTTTTTTTATAATTAAAAATAAAAAAGGCACGAGCATACAAAAGTTCAAGTTAATTCTTTAAATGGTCACTTATGTCATAAAAATTGACCACTAAAATTATTTCTATTTCTTTTCTCTCATTTTTCATTTATAATACTTTAAAAATTTCCACCTTCATATTTCGTATCATTTTAATTTCTACTTTTAAAATTTATCTAAAACTTATTTTTTACTTTATTTGAAAATTAATGTTTGATCATGAAAAATTGAAAAACAACTTTTTAACTTGAAGGTATATTTCAAATTTAAAAAACATGTTAGTATAATCTGTTTTTAAACTCATTTTTCACTTTTGATATTATATTTAAGTACATTCAAACATGAATATTATTTCAATTATTCTTTTATTAAAATAAAACATAATTTTATTTTCAAATTTTGCTCCATATATTTCAAATACAGTAAAAAAAAACATATTAAATTCTATGGACAAATGTCAAATATTTTTTAATGTTTAGTTTAATAACAAGTGTTTCACAATTCTTTTACAAGTGTTTAAACTCATGTAAAAGAATTTAATAAACTCAAATGAGTTTAATAACAAGTGTTTCACTATATATAAGTTGTAAAAGAATAGTGAAACACTTGTTATTAAACTAAGGGATAAAGGGAAAATACATAAAAACACCCCTGAACTTGGCAGCAAAACTCACTTTAACACTTTAACTTTACGGGTAATTATTTACCTCCCTAATCTTATTACAAGTGAATTTAATATCACCCGAATGGCTGACGTGACAAATTTCAAAAATATCAGCGCGTAAATAAAGAAAAAATAAATTAAATGGTGCCCTTTTTCCCCTTTCCAGCCAATACAATTTTTTCCCATTTCTTCTTCTTCTTCTTCCTTGCACCCATCACCCCAAACCCAACTCATTTATTTTCTTTTTAATTATTTCTTCTTCCTCACAACCTGCGCACCCTCTCCTCTCGTTCCTCTATGCATTCTTTATCTTCGATTTTCTCCTTCTTCTAAGTAGTTTATATTTATAATAAAAGAGAAAATTTCAAATCAAAATAGCAAATCTTTAAAAAATTTCAACTATGATTTGATTATTAAAGAATTAACAAAGTGTTAGAACCTTAAAAAATAATTAATTTTCTAACTTTAAACATTACTTGTTCTATACCTGGATATGTATTAGGAAGTTAAACAAGAAAATTAACAATAAATCTAAAAAGTTAAGCACACTGATTTTTGCACAAATCTGAAAGCACCATTGTTGATATAAGTTGAAGCTTCACTTAGTTGAAAAAAGAGATTAATGAAAGTAATAATAAATCATTACAAAGTAATGAAAATAGAATGAATCGGTCAGAATTTTAGCAGTTAAGAAATTGACCCAAATGAAATAATGAAGATGATGGGTGAATAGTGATTTTTTAAAAAAAATGTAGGGAAATAAAAATAAAGAAAAAGTACTTTTTTTTCAATTATCCGACGTGTCATCGATGTGGCATAGAGATGGCGCTTAAGTGGTGCGCGTGCATTTCACCCATAAGTATGAAACTGGTATTGTATGTGTAAGGTGCTATTAAATTCACTTGAAATAAGTTTAGGGGGGTAAATAATTACCCATAAAGTTAAGGTGCTAAAGTGAGTTTTGCTGCCAAGTTCGAGGATGCTTTTATGTATTTTCCCTTAAACTATACATTAAAAAATATTTGGCATTTGACCATAGCATTTACTATGTTTTTTTTACTATATTTGAAATATATGGAGCAAAATTTGAAAATAAAATTATGTTTTATTTTAATAAAAGAATATTTGAATAATATTCATGCTTGAATGTACTTAAATATAATATCAAAAGTGGAAAATGAGTTTAAAAACAGATTATACTAACATATTTTTTAAATTTGAAATATACCTTCAAGTTGAAAAGTTGTATTTCAAATTTTCATGATCAAACATCAATTTTCAAATAAAGTAAAAAATAAGTTTTAGATAAATTTTAAAAGTAGAAGTTAAAATAATACGAAATATGAAGGTGTAAATTTTTGAAGTACTATAAATGAAAAATGAGAGAAAAGAAATAGAAATAATTTTAGTGGTTAATTTTTATGACATAAGTGATCATTTAAAGAATTAACTTGAACTTTTGTATGCTCATGCTTTTTTTATTTAATGATAAAATAATTTTATTTTAAAAAAATTTGGTTAAAACAAATAGGTAAAAAAATTATTTTCATATGCACAAAATGAGAGAGTAATTAAATTGGTTTCAAAATAAATTTAAGAAAAAAAACAACAGAAAATGATTAAAAAAGAGGAAAGAGAAAAGCAAGAAAGAAATAGGAGCAAAGAAGAAAAACAAAGTGTAGGTTCCATGAGTTGAAATATAATAATAATAAAGTAATTAATCCCTCACACAACTAGTGTAAGTTGTGCCTCATCCATAATAAATTTTTTCGTGGACGCGTACATTCCATCAAAGCAGTTCTCGTTGAATCCTTTTGTTGCATGTTCAAGTTCATAATAGGAAATTCTTTCATGCCTTTTTACCTGAGACACATTTTCTTGACTTGAATTCTCCTCTATCTTTCTCAATCTTAACACCACACCTCCAATGGACAACACGAGGAGTGAGCCAATCTCTAACATAATATATAACCCTTTAAGAAATCTTTTTCTTCTTGACTGACTATATAAGTGCACCTAATACAAAGGACCAACTTGAAGAATCTGTTTCATAGTCTATTTACCGTGTTGTTTTCCTAAGCTTGTGTTTAGGGAACAATATTGAAGTATGTGTTAACTTCAAGTAATTGGAGATAACTTGAAGTGGGTTCCACCATCGGCTGATTGTTGAGTTTAGGAATTAAAATTAGTTCCTAAATTGCAAGAGTTATAATCTGAATTTTGTTGAGGCTCACTGATTTAATGAAGATTGGGAGAAATCTTGCGAATGTGTAGGTTGTGGTTTTCCCTCCTTGTGAGCCAGGTTCCACGTAAAAATACCGTGTCATTATTTTAACTTTAGTCTGAATTCTTGTTAAGTTATCACTGTACGATAGTTAAACTTGATCCACTGAAGAGTAAGGAGTGTGTTTTATGAAAGAAAAAGCTGGTTTTTAAATTATTTCAACTTTTACGGGAAAAAAAACAATTTCTTAAAGAGTCACCACCTAATTTTTTAGAAAAAATTAAGTAAACTTTTAAAACTAATTTCAAAAAGACTTACAACAGAAAGATCTTTTCAAAATTCCAAAGAAAGGGTACACGGTTCTCATTTCCATTTCAAAAAGGGTTTTCTCACTTGAAATGTCCGCTAACACGTGATTATCCGATGACTTGAAAACTTTTATTGGACTAACTTTGGAAAAACATATTTAAAAGTAAGTGCCAAATATTTTAAAAATTATTTGAAAAGAAATGAACTTAGACATTTGAAATAATTTTAGAAAAAAAAACTTTATAAAAAATGACTAAGTAAATAAAATCATTTAAATGAAATAAATCATCATAACATACATGGTTCATCTTTAAGAGATTTAATTAAGTTAATCTAGAGTTAGAATTAAACGGAAATCACAAGTAAATGCCCAAAAATGGACTGTTGGGCCCAAAATCCAGATGCTGTCCGCCTGGGCTAGTTTTGGACCCCCAGCTGTTGCTATACTTGGGCTTTGACCCATTTCAGATTTGTATACACCTGTTGTGTACATCATGTATATCAGTGCATCTGTTGTATATCAGTCCCTTTTTGCCTTCTTAGACCTGTAATATTAGCTTCTATTTCACTACATTTAAGCTTCCCTTTCAATGCAAAGATTGATGCTGACTCGATAATATTGGGCCTTTAGCCCAACGAGATGGTGCTGAGTAAAGATGAAGTCCATTGGACTCGTTGGGAGAAATTTCATGCACAAAAGATGATAAAATAAGGATTAATAATTAATCATGAACAAATGAATCAAATCAGCTCCCATAAAAAAATCATGTTATCAATATTGGGTACGTGCGTTTGCACGTATATACGTGTTAGTTGGTATCAAATTCTTCTATATACGATTCCAAGTGATATGTAAGATAATAAAAATATAAATTAATTAAAGGATACCAAGAATGCGGAGGATGATGATGAACATTAATATTATATTTTAGTCACCTAGCACTTAAACTCAAAATGGAGTCAATATTTGCGGAGGTGCTTCTTTGTAAATTATGTAATATATCATTCACACACATTTTATATTAGATTTGATGAGATGAATTTTGCTATCTAAACAATAATTTGTAGATAAATGATTTCTCGTCCACCTAAAAGAAGGCCAAAATGACCTCTTCCATCTTATTGGAAGTATATTAATGTTTCAATGATTCCTACTTCCTAGTGTCTCACTAAAAAGCTATTCATATTTTATTTTGATTTCTCTACAATCTTTGTATTTGTGAATAAAAACAATAACAAACTCTATAATCTTCATCTCAGCATCTGATATGTTAATTAGGCTGCAACAAAATCAAACAAACATAGGGAATTCAAGTTAATTAGTAACTTGAACTTATCAATAGTAAAAGCATATATAGATAATGTCACGTCATATTAATTATATTTATTACAATTATAAAGTAAATTGCCAACAAAAATACTTCGTTAGCCATTTATTTTATAAACACCAACTTTTTTGTTTTATTATTGAGTGCAGGTAATAAGAGAAGTTTAAATAGTTGAGGAATGTTCTACAAAAAGCTTCAAACTGTAAATTTTCATTTTTCATATCTCATAGAGTAATTGTTTAATAAGAATAGATATTTATGGGTAGCCAATTAAATTCGAGGAAATTAGTCAATTCATGCACCATAAACATCGGAACCACGTTTACCATCAAACCATTAGCAAAACTAATATTTTAACTTCTTAAATTAAGCACTATTCAATTACGTAACTTTTACTATTTGTGGAAGGATTATATACGTGAAATAAAAGTGAACTATACAAGTTCACGATCATGTATGTACATATATACAATATAAACATGACAATAATTGATTTGATAATTTATTATTGAAAAAGTCATACCTACTCAACTCTGATGAAATTATATATGGGACTATGCTGCATGAAAATTTAACAATCAGAATGATAAATCAATGGCAAGAAAAACATAACAATGAATAATATATAACTTGATTAAAAAACTTATTTAAAAAGGGAATAGAAATTTAAGAGACAATTCACGCTATAGGCATAGATGTATTTTTGAACAGACAACAAAAGAAAATGTCTTATACAAATCTTAAAGTCCTAATTGACTTTTCTTCTTCTTAATAACATTTCAATTCAATCAATAACCCTTTAAATTATCAATGTTTTGTATTCTAGCAATTAAGATTCTTTACTAAAATTAATAGTGATTTATTATTATATTTTTGTTAGAATAATGATTTATTGTTATAAAAATTGCTTATTTAATTCTTGATTGTTGCAAATTGCAATTAAGAGACTTTTTTAAAAATTAGATGTTATAAATTGCATATACACGTTTTACTATGCTAATTATGATTTATTATTATTTGAAAGGTAATTAAAATATTATTGTTTAATATTTAGTTAGATTTTTTAATTATATTTTAATTTTAATATAGAATAGGGGTAAAATGGTAATTCAACTTTAGAGTTTTGAGCTTCCCACTTTTAGTAATATATGATACGGAAAAGGGCCTAAAATACCCTCGAACTATTTGAAATGGTACAAAATTACCCTCCATCCATCTATTGGCTCCCAAATACCCCTGTCATACACCTATTGGCTCACAAGTATCCCTGTCATCTATCTTTGGGTCCAATATTGACAACTTTTATAACGAATTATTATTTAAATATTTTTTAAAATACGTGGCGACCAATTATTGGATACAATTTAATTACTTAAATTAATTTACAAACTCACTAACTATTAATTATACACGACCCAAATTAACCACACCCGACCCAAATTAATTAATTACATGAGGCACAAATTATATTTACCTCACCGATTAAAACAAATACAACCTTCATTCCCAATATTTCACTTCATCTTTCAACCTTCTTCCCAATATATTCGCCTACAATCTCGAAAAACAATATCTAAATACACACATCTATAGCCATAAGAAATCACCAAAACACTCATGATTTTTTATGGTGATACACGAGTGTATTTAGGTAGTGTTTTTTGAGATTGTAAGCGAATATATTGGGGAAGCAAGGTTGAAAGAGGAAGTGAAATGTTGGGAATGAAGGGTGTATTTGTTTTAATCGATGGGGTAAATGTAATTAATGGCGGGTGTATTTAATTAGGGTCTGGTATTATTAACTTGAGTCAAGTGTAGTCAATTTGGATAGGGTATAATGGATGAGTTTGTAAATTAATTTAAGTAATTAAATTGTAGTCAATAGATGGTCGTCGGGTATTTAAAAAATTATTTAAATGATAATCCGCTATAAAAGTGGTCAATATTGGACCCAAAGGTGGATGAAAGGGTATTTGGGAGCCAATAGGTGGATGTCAGGGGTATTTCGGAGCCAATAGATGGATGAATGATAATTTTGTACCATTTCCAATAGTTTAAGGGTATTTTAGGCCCTTTTCCATATGTGATATATGATATGATATATGATGAGGTCATAACCAATATAGGCATATATGGACCACATTCATTTGCCAGTTTATTAAAGAACTGAAGTAATATATCTACAAGTAAGAAAAATAATTTTTTGTATCCTAACTATTTAAACTCAACATTTAGCCAAGCTATTTGAATCATAAGCATATTCAGACAAGATTTATACCAAAATGCTCTCTTAAAAACACTCAGTCCTACCAAGATCATATCTTTGGACAAATCTCAATATCAAAACCTTACTGTAAGGAAATTTTGAGGATATCTAACAAGACGACATGATCTCGAATTCTAACGAAACTCCACACTAATAGATTTTAATCAAACAGTAGGATGATCCATTTGAAGAGCACCCACAACATAACATGTTTTATCACAACAGTCTTCTAGTCTATATATTTACCATGTATAAGGAAGTTCAATTGAAATGTAATTTATTGAGAGGTGCACTTTCTGGCTTGTGGTGGGAGCAAAGGATTTGCCCAAAACCTAGGCATGAATCGTTCCACAAGTATTTGTCATGTTCTGTGTTATTCAGTGTACATAATTGGAAGGATTCTCAAAGTTATGTAAATACGAAAAGAAAATCTTGTGTTGAGCATTTTAAATCTCATTTTCAAGTTCCATATATCAAGAACTGAGTTGCTTCCAACAACCAAGATAAAATACATACACTTAAGTACTTGTGCAAGGTTGAATAACATACAAGAGCAGACTGGTAATTAAATAACATACAAGAGCAGGCTGGTCCGATTCCACCTAGTGCCGACTACTAACAAGATGGAGCCTCATCTTTTTGAGTGTTGAAAGAGCATCTTTCATGCTAATTCTTGCATCAGGTCTCACTAAAGTGCAGTTCAAAGCTAATTCCATGATAGATACTAAACATTGCTTCTTTGTGGCGATTTGTTCATCTCCTGGCTGTACCAAATTAGGATCCACCACCTTGTGAATTTCACCCAGAAAGGAATCACTAATCCAACGTTGTATGCTCAAGTCTCCAGTAAATAATTCATCACTTGGTCTTGTTCGGGTGAACGTCTCCATCATCAGGATGCCAAAACTATAAACATCACAACTCGTGGACACTATTCCATCTTGTCCATACTCTGCAATCATGGTCCAACATGATCATAAATCAATTTATACCTAGGGGCAAGAAATATTTTGAGTATTTAAACGATATGAGAAAACTTATAAAGCTTTAATATACCTGGAGCAATATATCCAATGGTTGCAATTGTCCTTGTTTGAACAAAAGCCTCCCCTGCACCTAACATTTTTGCAATGCCAAAATCACTTACATGAGCAACCATTTCTTGATCTAGCAAGACATTGCTTGGCTTCAAGTCACAATGCACCACAGTCATTGAATAGCCATTGTGGAGATAGTCCATTGCAGATGCAACATCTATCATTATATCTAGCCTCTGCAATAAGTTCAAGAACAAGTTGTGAGAGTATAACCATTTGTCAAGTGTCCCGTTGGGCATGTATTCCAACACTAGGGCCTTGAAATCAAGATTCGAGCAGCTGGTGATGACTTTGGTCAGATTTCTGTGGCGAAGGTTCCGGAGTATCTCACATTCCTTGTCAAAACTTTTGAATGCACCCTCCAATTGCACATTGAATACCTTTGCGGCAAAAATGATACCATCTTTAAGTATCCCTTTATAAACCATGGTGAAACTCCCATTACCAAGCAAGTTGGTTTCGTTGAATCCTTGTGTTGCCTCTTCAAGCTCATAATATGAAATTCTTTCATCCCCTTTTACGAGAGACACATCTTTTTGATTTGCACTCTTCTTTGTGTTTCTCAATCTTAACACCACAAATCCAACAACCATCGTGACGAGTGATCCAATCCCTAATAGAATATATAAACCTGTAAGCACTCCTTTTCTTTTTGACCTCTTTGTAGATTTGGTTAGGCATGGTTTTACGTTAAATCGGGAGTCACCACAGAGTGGAGTGCATCATTGGATAGGAAAGATTGACTGGTGACATTTTTAAAAGGGCCGCCACTGGG
Source organism: Solanum chiquidenum (assembly GCA_029582725.1). Taxonomy (NCBI): domain Eukaryota; kingdom Viridiplantae; phylum Streptophyta; class Magnoliopsida; order Solanales; family Solanaceae; genus Solanum; species Solanum chiquidenum. The sequence continues at coordinate 24,436 of JAJOOS010005853.1, forward strand.
AATTTCTCCACTGAGTTTATTGAAAGAGATATTTAGGTAATTGAGATACACAAGAGCTTCTAATGACTTTGGAATTTCACCACTAAGATTGTTATAGGACAAATCCAAGTATTCCAAGGACAACATTTTGCCAAATGATGCTGGAATAGGTCCATCTAGTCTATTATGTGCCAGAGAAAGATTAATCAATTTATCTAGATCCCCTAGAGTACTAGGAATCTTACCAGAAAAAAAATTCCTTGACAAATCAATGAGTGTCGCAGCCTTTAAGTTTCCGCTCTCCTGTGGAATTTCCCCATTCAATAAATTGGATGAAACATCGAATTCTATGAGATCTTGAAGGCTCCCCAAGATTGAAGGTAATCTTGAATCCAGCCTGTTGTTATCTAGAAGAAGTTTCCTCAAACTAGTAACATTCCCTAAGCATGAGGGCACTAAACCAGAAAAATGATTTTCTGACAAGTATAATGCGCCAAGATTCTTTATATTGCAGATAACATCTGGTATGGTTCCTTTTATGTTGTTGCTTCTAAGGTAAAGTTCTTGAAGGCTCAACATGCCATGTACAGTATTTGGAATATGTCCAGTCAACTCATTGTTAAGAAGGCTAATCCTTGTCACTCCAGTAAGATTACCAATTTCTTGAGGAATGACGCCATTCAATTTACAATCATCTCCTTCAAAAAAAATTAGATATTTGGATAAATTGCCAACAGATGCAGGCAAAACACCATCCAATGGATTAACACCAAACCGGATCACTCTTAGTTTCCTACAGTTTGCTAATGATGTAAGGAAGCTCAATGATAAATCACTGATAAAATTATTCATCTCCAAGTTCAGAATCTCAAGGTATTCTAAGTCACCAAGTGATTTAGGAATTGGACCTGTGAAATTGTTTGCTGCTAATTCAAGTATTCTGAGTTTCGATGAATTAGAGATTGAATCAGAAGTAAAACCACTCAGATTATTTACTCCACAAAGAAATTCTTCTAGGTTGGGCGTTCCACGGCCTAAATCTGAAGGTAGAGTACCTGAAAGCTTGTTTTGTCCAAACATTAGTATCTGCAGTGCTGACATGTTGAAAATACTGTCAGGGACAGAGCCAGTGAGCTCATTCCCAGATAGTACCAACAACTGAAGTTTATTAAGTTACCTAGCGCCATTGGTATCTCTCCTGTCAATTTCGGGGAATTATATAAAAGAGTACAATTTTGGCGGAAAAGAGAAAAAGAAGAAAATTTCATAAGTAGTGGAGTACCTTCCATATGCAGATTTCCAATTTGTAACTTTGTAAGAGCTGTTAAGTTGGCTAGCTCCCTTGGTACAATTCCAGTAAACTCATTATCACCCAATACCAATATTTGAAGCTTTTTGCATTTCTCCAAGTTTGGTGGAATAACTCCATCTAGGGAGTTCCTTTGGAGGTAAAGTCCTTCCAAGTCTGGAAGATGATCACATATAGTTTTTGGAAGTTTTCCAGTAAGATTGTTACCAGTAAGAGCAATCACTTGCATTGTAGTAATGTTAAAGATTGATGGTGGTATTGAGCCAGTAAACTGATTAAATTGCAGGTCTAGCAAAAGCAATTTAAAACACTTTGTGAGATACTTTAAAAGTAACCTAGTTAATTATTATGGGATATTTACCATTAACCGACATAGACCAGGTGAGCTAAAATGGAATTCGGTGTCTATCCCACACCGAAAAGAAATGTCTTACTTGTCAAGGTAAGGACCATAACTTTTTGCTTATGTGGATCCACTAGCTAAGACATCCTACAGGGGCACGCAGTTAGGGACAAAGAGATTGCTACAAGAGATCCAACCTCTACTAACGGGAGAACCTCCATTTCAATATCCTCTCAGTGCTAAGTAAAATCCCACGGAATAGTCATTAATTATATTCTTTTCATCATCCATGAAGAGACACAATTAAGCTACCAATCCAAGCTAAAGTCATTTAGAATAGCTCTTAAATCTTGATTCAACTTAGGTGAGAAAATCTTTCAACCTTATGATTCCTTATGTGAGAAAAGCTTTCACAATCATGATCATAATATCATGTGAGAAAATCTTTCACAATATCATTGGTACTTTTATCTAAAAGCATCCTCAAGTCATTTACAATAATTTCGTAAAAACATGCATATCTTTATAAATTCATAGATCATAGTTCATAAGCTTCATCATGAGTTCATAGTGTAAAATCATGGATCATGCACTCATGCATGTGAATTCAACTCAAAATCATGTAAATACTTCAATTCATGCATTAGAAGATATAAATTAAGCAATTACATCATAATTGTGAAGAACTCATGAAGATTGAATAAAATCCGAACTTTGAATTGAGAATTAACTTGTGAAAATTGAGATTCTTGGGACCCAATGGAGGGAAGGACTCCATAGATTAATACTAACATACCTTAGTGATCAAAGCCCAAAAGCTATGGTGAATTGGATATCGACCTTGGAGTGAAACACTAGTTTCTTCTTCCTTAGCTTTAGAGAGAAATTTTTGAGGAAGAACTTGGAGGGAATTTGAGATTTAGGAGAATAATTTTAGAACGAGTAGTTTTAGGACTTAAATTGCTTATATAAGATTTAGAATAGGGGTCAAAACGACATACCTTAGGTACTAGACGCATAGGGAAAGACTAAAATAGCCCTGACTTAAAAAACTGATGGAACCTTGTAAGGAAGCCTTCACGGACCGTTTATCCCTTCACGGTTTGTGAAGGGGTTCATGAACCAGAGGGCACTTTGAACGAACAGCCCCCCCTCCCTGAACATACCGTTTACCTTCCACGGGCCGTTCAGGCATCCGTGAAAGGTTTACGGTTGGGCTAGGATCCGTGAATTTGTCCGTTAACCCGCCTTGAACTTTCCAAACCACACTCACCAAATTCTAAGATGTTACAACTATACAAAGCTGTTATTTGGAAGTTGGGAAGAATATTTTATCACAATTTAAGGCTTTTCACCTCGAAAATTAAATTTTTTGATTTTCTTCATTTACCTAACTTAATTTATAATGATTATCTTTTCTAGTCCATTAAATTATGCTCAATGATCAACTTATATAAATGGATTCATAAATCAAGAATATGTACAACTCTCTCCATTAGGAGTAGTAGAGGAAAAATACAAATTTAATGAGTAAGTTTATTTTTCAGCTTTGTTATTTTCTGTGAACGTGTTCATAAAAATATATTATTCATGTTTATATAATACTAGTGAAATTATTCGCGCTTCGCGCGGCTATATGAAATATTTATAAGATAATAATATGTAATATTTCTATTTAGGTTAGTATCGAATATATAAGATAATATTGATATTTCTCTTCATCTGCGATATCATACATTTTTTTATTTTTTTAAACACATAAAATAGAATATGTTTTTGCATTTTTATAAGTACAAACTATTCATATGTATATAGTAGAACAAAATATTCACTGTGGTGAAGTAAATGGAATAAGAGGTAATATGTTGAAATAAAAATATATTGTATTACGTTAAAAGTATTTTATATATTTTAATTTCCTCTATCTTTTGTAGGAGTACTAATTTTCTATACAAACTCTAATTTTTGTAAAAATAATAATTTTTTTATTACGTCTTTATTATTACATTTGTTTATTATTATTTTTTAAACATTAATTAAATATTTATAAGAATTATGAAAAATAAAACATACAAAAGTTATGAATAATATTTAATATTAAAAGTTACAAGTAAGATGAAGAGACATGAGTTATAGATAATTCAAATGTATAATTTTATTAAACATTAAATGTATTAATAATTATGCATTGATTTTATTTTCAAAATAAATATATGAAAATAATGGGTAAAAATACAAAAAAATGAACAATAATTGGTGACTACATAAAAATTATAAATACATTTCAAACAAAAAAGAACGGTGACGAAAACAGATTGTTACATACGCAAAAAAATGGCATCATGAAACTAATATTTTATTTTCAAATACTTTTTTGCAAGTATAATAAAAATGAAACTCCTAATCATCATTTTTTTTTGTTGAAATGGGATAATTATATTAATTGTGGTTCATAACAAAGAAAAAAGTAGAATAGTAAAGGATCAAATGATTAGCATTGACAATACATTTAGCTAAATTATTTATACAAACCAAAATTTAAAAAATTCTAGCAAAAGTAACTAAGTTACTAATACAAGTCAAAGTAAAAAAAAAATCTAGCAAAAATAATCTCTAATTATGTTTCATTTTTTTTCTTCTATCCTCTTCCTTTGCAAGTAGATCCGCCACCATATTTTGCTCCATATGTCAATCTCTTCAGCATATGCAACCAATTGAATAAAAAATGAATAAATAAAATATCATATACAAATTAAAAATAACTATATCAATCAAAAGAAAGAAAGAAAGAAAGAAGAAAATTTAAACTATATGTAATATATTTGTATATTATTTTTTCAATAGTACTAACAATACCGAATAATAATCATTTCTTGAAATCTAACAAATATTATTATCATACTATATTATATCTGGAAAATTGACTATTGAAAAGAACAATTGCATACGAACAACACATTGTTAAGAATTACAAAGGCATTTTTTTTAATCATACTTGCTTGATGAATGATAATACAAACATAAATAAATATTAAGAAAGCATGTCTAAGTATATAAAAGAAAAAGAAAGACTTGAGAATGAAATATATTTTACCTTCATGTACTTCTTTTTTGTTACATGTTAGTTAATTCACAAACAAATATGATGAAGAAGAGAAATGATAATTTTGTATGTGAATCTTTATGAAAGTAAATATGAATTTATATAAACAAATAGAGGAAATGAAAAAATAAGGACTTGAGAATGAAATATTTATTAACTTCATGTACTTTTTTTTGTTACATGTTAGTTTCATTCACAAACAAATAGAGAAAATAAAAAAATAAAGACTTGATAATAAAATATTTCTTACCTTCATGTACTTCATTTTTGTTACAAACCAAACCAATATGATGAAGAAGAGAAAGAATAATTTTGAGTATGAATCTTCATGAAACTAATATGAATTTATAGGCAAAGTAGAGAAATACCATAAGACATCATAAACTTTCAAATTTAAGTTTGGAGGTTATGGACATAAAAGTTATGAATATTATTAAAAGTAAAAATTAAAGTGGGGTAAGTCATGGGTAATAACTCCTTGTGAATAAATTAAAAAATAAAGAGAAAAATACTTAAAATATAAAAAAATAATTATTATCATTTCATGATTAGAAGTGAAACAAACAAATAAAAAAAGAATGTGGAGAGTTTTTGTTGCAAATATTCCTCTATTAATAAAATATTTATTTGTAATAAATTAAGTAATTTACTTTTACAATACAATAATTAATTTGAATTAAAAAAAAGCCAAAAAAGGAGAAAAAAGATAAATTACGTTTCTCCTTTATTATAAGTGAGACAAACAAATAGAAAAAAGAATGTGAAGAGTTTTTGTTGTAAATGTTCCTCCATTAATAAAATATTTCTTTGTAATAAATTTAGTAATTTATTTTTACAATACAATTTTTTTTTTAAAAAAAAGCCAAAAAAAGAGAAAATAGATAAATGCAAATGGAGGCTATAGCTTGTCTATGTTTCTCCTTTATTATATATATATATAGATAGATTTTATGAGTTTAAAGTTTTATATATTATCAATGTTTTTTATATTCATGTTTATGAGTTATAATTAAACTGATGTATTGACATAGAAGTGCTAGAGATTGACTTTTGATCCTCTAATATGTCATGCATTTACCATTAGCTGTGAGTCTTTCCTTCGCTTGAAGTTATTTGAAACTTTAATTTTTGATGCCTTAAATTTGCTGAAGTTGGTAAAAAAAAGGTGGATAAATGAAACGGTACTCATATATAATATTTTGGTGATTTATGCTAATTAATATTCTCCCAATTATAGAATTATAAGTGGATAAATGAAACTACTCTAATCATTGAAATTCGTAATTGAAACAACAAAGTGAAATACACATCAAGAACATCATTTATAAAAGAGTATAATGTAATATATGAATATATTATATGTTGCTCAAAATATAATTCATTATACATTTTTCCTACCCTAACTAAATTTAGTTGTTTTTCAAATAATATTTAATCATCTATTGTTCAACAAAGAAGTCATTCAAATAAGTTGACTATTCATTCATTTCAACTTGTACTTTTTCACTTTTTCTATTATACATTACAATGTATTTTTAATATGATTTATATTGTATGTATTATTTTCATGGGACACACGTGCAACACACTTGTCGAGAAACTAGTAGCTAATACATGTATAAGTTATATACCCTACATAGTATCACGGGAGACTCTATGCTTTGTAAAATAAGGCTTATGCCTGAGGCCCCCAAATTTTTATCAAAAATAAATTATGTGTTAAAATTTTTATAGAAAAAATTGATTATTTATGATTAAAAGTATAATATTTTAAAAATATATTATTTTACCCACTTTAACATCTTTTGTACTTTGTTAAAAATAAGAATTAATAATGAAAAGTGTTGAACAAAGTGAATTGCAAATTCTTTTTTATTTGTTTTTAAATTTTAGCTTCAAGCATTACAACAAACATATTAAAATGGGGTATACCAAGTCATCAACTTCATGAAATTCTATGGTTCTAACTCTTATCTTTATTCAATATTTGTCAACTTATTACTTATAGAAATAAAATTTAAATAATGTGTATACGAAGTTTGTTTATATTTTAGGCCTCTAATTGAAATTTCGCTTTAGGCCCCCAACTACGTTGAGCCGCCCCTGCATAATATTATAGGGTGTATAACTAATACCTTTCATTTGATGGTATTAGTAATACATCATTTAATACCATGAGATTAATATATGTAAAGACAAAAACATCCCTCTACCTTTAAATTATTTTGCTTATTTTCTTAGTTTTATGTTTTATATTTATACTAGTAAGTTTATTTAAATAAATAAATATACAAATTTTATTATTTAGAGATAGTTATTTCTTGCTAAATAAATCCAATACAAATTAATACAATATTTGAAATGTGAGTTGTTTAACATTTACTAATTGAAAAAATAAATATATGACCACATGCCGTTTGTGATCTTTGCATGTGTGTGTGGTTTCTGATTATTTGTATTTTGAGCAATTTCAAAATTGCATACATATTAAAATTACAACTTGTAATTTTTATGCGTAAATGTAGATAGTTTATTTGATTTTACTATTGTTTACCGTCTTTTCAGTTTTAAAAGTAGATGACCTATCTTTTTCTAAATTGAAAAATGGTGTTTTGTGAGTGATCAATTTATTAAGATGATAATTATTTACCCTCAAATAATTCAAGTGAGAAAATAGCAAATATGACGACAAATTTTTTCTTCTCCTAGCTAGTTAGAAGGCCACAAAAAGATAATATTGTGTGGCAATCATCTACCTTGACCCAATTACATGAAATAAAAAAATCTCATAATATTCAAGGATATAATTGGAAAGAAACTTTTTGTAAAGTTTTATACCAAACATAAGATTAGGTGGGAAGAAATCAACCAAACACTTAATAAAAAATAATCCGTGCATTACTAATTCATTTCCTAGTAGTAGTAGTATTTATATTCTTCTTAAATTAGCAATGCTTTTTTCAATACAAAATAATACATTTGGAACCATCAGTGTTCCCTTAAAACTCTTCTCAAATGATAACTTAAAATACTTCAACTTAACTTACTTTAATTCAGAAGTCAATGCATGAAAATAATTATATAAAAGTTTTCAACTATTCTCAACTAAATAGGGTTCATGTGATAAAATAAGCATGGACAACAATTCAAGAATCAAAATACATGAAGTACTATAATCTCATCTATAATAATCATAATTCAATAACAAGGAATAAATGTCAATTCAAAGTTGAAAACTTAGGTAAAAACTTAGATTTAACTCTTACTGACTGAATTTTGGATGTAGGGCGTGAGGAGGAACTTAGTCCATCACTATGAATAGCTTTACATACCTTAGTGACGAATCTTGAAGAAAAATCTTGGAAAATGAACCCTAACCTTGGTGTTTCTTGAAGTTCTTAAGTGTAGGAATTTAGGAGTGAATGAGAAGGTTTAATTATAAAAAAAATGAGTTCGTACATGTTTAGGGCCATTTAGATAACTCACGAAATGTTTTTAGGATAAAAATACCCTAAAATAAATAATAACAGATGGAAGATGAAATTTTATTCAAGTGGACAGTGAGCCCCTTTCTCTCCATATTGCGGAGCCATCACCGAGCATCTGCTATGTTAAAACGTCTCAAGTAAATCAGCCATAACTTTTTATTCTGAACTCAGATTGATGCGAACTAACGTCGTTGAAAAGAAGACTCATAGACCTTTAATTTGATAAGTGATGAGTCATCTAACTTTTCATATTCTAAGAGAAATAGTTGTTTTAAGTTTACTGTTATATGGACTAATGTGAAAACTTAGCCGATAAAAATGTTGTGAATATGCCTTAGTGTTAGAAGTTCTTTATGACCCTAAATTACTTTTGATACCCTTGCTACACTTGATAAAGACATGATCAAGTAGGATATCACCCGGTTCAAGCTCATACACTTACGATAAACGATTCAAATTCTCTAAGAGTTGAGTTGCGAGGTGTTACATGGAAGTTGTGATCCGGTTGACTCGGATCCTGATAGTAAGAACTTTAATCTACATCACATGAAAAATGTAGGCAAAAGAAATTTGTGATCAGTACTTTAAATATTTTGAGTATATGAAATATACATGATAATTTGTCAAGTTGAACATGGCGAATCTGACATGCTAACTGAATATAAAACTGATATATATAATCTGATGCAATGACAATATAGTAAGACATGCAACTGATAAATATTGACTGAAATAATTGAATACAAGGTCGTGCAATATAGGAGACTAAATATTATCACAATCAAAAGTATAACCTAGACGTGACATGGTGAATAGAATCCCGAAAGGCCCTAAATAAGCCACTTGTCATACATATGACGTAAAAGAAATACAACAAGAAAAAGAATAGGTAACATAAGTCTCATATCAAATAAGAATCTAAACATAAGTGCGGAAATCTAAACTATGTTTGACATAGACTTTCTAAACATCATAAGAGTGGTTCGGACGTAACTCATACATCATGTACAAAATTGAAACTAAAGACAATAGAAGAAACAACATCAGTAGTCTTATCCTCGAACCATGAGGACTCACCAATCAAGATCCTAGTCGAGCAATTCAAGCTAACCATGAGTAGGAGGAGGAGCGCCGATCCCTATATTATGAAAGAATATAGGCACAAGTATGCATTAATACGATGAATGTACTAAGTATGAAGAAATGCAATAAAAACGTAAATATGATAAGATATAGAACTTTAAACATGATATGCACGACCAAGTCAAACGTAGTAAAAACCTTTCAAACAAAATCATAATCATGGACAAATCCAAATGAATAAGGAATAAATATAAATGAAAAGCTTTAAAGAAAATCATAGTACATTGTGGAATATTTACCGTTAACCAATAATAAGACCATGTGAGCTATAAGATGGAATCCAGTGCAACCCTCACACTGAAAGGAGGGTGTTTTACTTGTCAAGGTAGAACACGTAGATTCATTCTTTGCTAAAGTGGATTCACTAGCTAGGTCATTTAAGACAATCCTACGGGGGCATGTAGTTTGGGACAAAGAAATTTCTACTAGAGACCCGACCTCTACTAACTGGAAGGCCTCCATCTCAAAGTCCTCTCGGTGCTAAGTGTTATAAATCTTACAGAAAATATCTTCATTGCGAACACTTGTACGAAATTCACCAAAGCTTATACCTCAACACAAACTCTTATAGGAAATTCTCATAGCTTAAGTCGTGTCTAAAGACATTGTCCTTAAGGATATTTCACCTGGTATAGGTGTATCCCCCATGATTCAACAAGCTTTTCTAGTATAAACTAGGAGCCAGAAACTTACAAAGATTTATTTAAAAGAAAACCTAGCACTAAAGGAATTAAAGAAGAAGAATATTATTTCTTTCTAGTGATATTGTGTTCTTTTCTACTCTCAAAGTAGTAACACATAGAGAATATATATAAGGGAATCACTCCACAAAAAGAACAAGAAGTTAATCCCTTGGCGTATTTTCAACAGCTATAAGAGAATTAATATAGCCCATAATATGATGATTACATGAATATTAAGGTATTGTCATAATAAGGAATAAAACCTCATTAAAAGCTACATAAGAATGAATAAGGAAGATGTTACTACTTATAGTAACGTTTGAATATTATTGTCATACAATAAAGAGTCATTAACAAAGAGATTAAGGAATGAATCTTAGACAATAATATGAATACTTCTTTTTGAGATACTAGAATTATTTTTTCAACACTAAGTAAATCTCAACGGAAAAGAATAATCATAATCATATCAAAATAATTGAAAAGGAGATAATCAAAATCTACAAATCCAATCATAAGTTCACTTTTAGAGTAGCTTCTATAAATAATGATTTCATACAAAAGTTCATTGAGACACTTCCTTTTTATGCATCAAGATCATGATCCTTTTTGAATGTGAGAAAACCTTTCACAATTCATTGTCATTCATCTTAAAACATCCTTCAATCATAAATCATCACTCCATAAGACATGCATAAATCCTTTATCAAATTCATGATCATAGTTCATAAGTTCATAAGCAATATTCCTAATTCAAGTTCATAAAATAGGCAAAAATATGAGTCCACATGAAATCAATGAAAAATCATGTAATTGAATAAAAATATGCATAACAAGATTGAATATAAATAATTGAATCATAATGAAGAGGACTCATAAAGATTTGCATGTAACCCTAATTTAATTGGGTGAAATCAATTGAAGAGATTGAGATTCTTTGGGACCCACAATGGATGAAAGGAGTCCATTGTTAAACTCCCACATACCTTAGCAATCAAAGCTCTAAAATCAAGTGAAAAAGAATTTTGAAGATCTTGAAACCCTAGTTTTTCCCTTGAAGTTTTTGAGAGATTTGGAGGAGGACACTTGAGGATTTGGGGAGAATTGAGTGAATAAGAGGATTTAGGCTAGGTTTGAGGAGTTAAAACAGTTATAGGGTCAAAAAGACATAGTATAGGGATTGAGTTTATAGTAAATAACCAAAACACCCTTAATTAAAATCTACTGGAATACCCTACGGTTCCAACATATGGTTTGTAGGACTTCCTACGGACCGTATTGGTCAATAGTAGACCCAACTATTGTAACCCAAAAATCCTTTCAACTTCCACAAAATCCTCAGGGACCGTCGACCATTCAATGGTCCGTAGACCTCATGTTCAAGCCCAAAATTTCTCTAAGTCAGGGTCACCTCTACGGATCCCTCTATGGTCCCTAGAACACCCTACAACCGGTCTTGGCTAATCGTAGACCAAATTTTAGAAATTTGAATTTTCCAAACTCAACCTAAGTCCTACGGAAGCCTTTCTATGGCATGTAGAGCTTTGTATGGTCCATAGGTCCAACTCGTAGAACCTGCAATCAGTGCCAAAAATGTAACTTTTCCTTTCCAATCCAACTTCCAATTTCTAAGGTGTTACAATATCTCCCCCTTGAGAACATTTTTCCTTGAATGCGATTCAAATTAGCATGAATAGAGTAGGAAAAGAGATCTAACAACCCAACATGAATGCAAATCACATCAAATGAACAAAAAATAAGGAGAAATCGACTCCAAGCTAAAACATACTTTAAAAACATCTTTCATAAAATATGCATGCATATGGAAACATGTGAATGACTAAAACTCATGAATCTGAAAGAATGAACCATGAGAAACTTAATACATCAAGCTAGAATAGGATCAGAGGAAAAAAAATGAGGATTCTTGGAAATCATATCGGCCTCGGCCTCCCAAGTAGAACCCTCAATCAATGGATTCCTCCATAAGACCTTCACAGACGTCACTTCTTTATTTCCTAACTTCCAAACTTGCCGGTCCAAGATCTCAACCAAAACTTTTTCATAAGAAAGAGTGGTTGGGAAATAACCCATATACCACGTACAAATATGTAACTAAAAACAATAGAAGAAAACAACATCAGTGGTCTTGTCCTCGAGCCATGACGACTCATCAATCAAGATCCTAGTCGAGCAATCCAAGCTAACCACAAGGATGAGGAGAATCGTCGTACCTGATATTATGAAAGAATATCGTCACAAATATGCATTAGTACGATAAATGTGCTAAGTATGGGGAAATGCGATAAAAACATAAACATGATAAAATATGAAACCTTAAACATGGTATGCATGACCAAGTCAAATGTAGTAAAAGCCTTTCAAACAAAATCATAATAATGGACAAATCCAAATGCATAAGGGGTAAACATAAATGAAAAGCTTTGAAGAAAATCATAGTACATTGTGGGATATTTACCGTTAACCGACAATAAGCTAAGACCATGTGTGCTATAATATGGAATTTGGTGTAGCCCTCACACCAAAATGAGGGGGTTTTACTTGCCAAGGTAGAATCCGTAAATTAATTCTTTGCTAAAGTGGATCCACTAGATAGGTCATTTAAGACAATCCTACGGGACACATAGTTTGGGACAAGGAGATTTCTACTAGAGACCTGACCTCTTCTAATTGGAAGGCCTCCATCTCAAAGTCCTCTCAGTGCTAATTAAATTCCAACGGAAAATAATAATCATAATTATATCAAAATACTTGGAATCTATTAGTAAAATCCCACATACCTTAGCAATCAAAGCCCTAAAATCAAGTGAAAAGGAATCTTGAAACTCTAGCTTTTCCTAGAAGCTCTTGAGAGCATTTGGATGAGGAGACTTGAGGTATTTGGGGAGAATGAGGTGAAAGAGAGGATTTAGGCTAAGTTTGAAGAGTAAAAATAGTTATCTGGGTAGCTATAGGGTCAAAATAACATAGTATAGGGGTTGGGTATGTAGGAATAACCAAAAAACCCTTGATTAAAATTTGTCGGAAGACCCATGGGTCCAACCTACTATTCGTAGGATTTCTTACGGAACGTATTGATCAATCGTAGACCCAACTGCTGGAGCCCAAAAATCCTTTCAATTTCCATGAAACCCTTCTACAGACCGTCGACCATTCTACGGTCTGTAAACCTCAAGTTCAAGCCCAAAATTTCTCTAAGTCTGGGTCACCTCTACGGGTCCCTCCTATGGCCCATAGAACACCCTATGACAAGTCCTGGCTAATCATAGACCAAACTTCAGAAACTTAAATTTTTCAAACTCAACCCAAATCCTACGACAACATTTCTACGGACCATAAAGCTTCTATAGTCCGTAGGTCCAACTCGTAGAACCTGTAATCAGTGCCAAAATCAACTTTTTCTTCCCAATCCAACTTTCAGTTTCTAAGGTGTTACAAATGTCGGAGATACAATTAACCAATCGTGACATATAAACTATATGAGCTAACATGGAGTTCGATGTACAATCCCCATCGAAAATGGCTCAATATACCCTTTTAGGGTATAAAGGTTTATTTGATCTGATGTGGTACCACTAAACTGAAAGCGTGCATCTGCTGTAGGCTACAACCTACGATGGCACGTAATTCTAATATCTGGATAAATTGATGCTTGTCTAACTCGGTGATAAGTACTACTCCTAACTAAACATAACTAATAGCTCCTGAGAATGTTTTTTTATACTTGACTGCCATACTACTAGTGAATGCTGCTTTTATAAGAAAATTGATCCACGATCATTGGTGGCATTCTAGATACCATACTAATTGGGAACTTACTTTAGGAATAAATATTCAAAAGTATTGATGGCATATCTACATGTCATGTATCTTACTGTTATGTATTTTGAATCATGAAACTTGTAGGTGTATAGAAAACTTGATATTGCTAGAGTAAAATGCATAAAAGATATGTACGGGGATTGAGATTTTAAAAGGACTCTATAAGGTGGGGACCTAAATCTTAATCCTGACTTATGAAAATACTAATAGTCTAATTGTATATATTATTGAGAAAATGGTCAAAAGTCCCTCTAATCTATATTCGAATTTCCAACTACACACTTTAATTTATGAGAGTCCTATCACCCACCTGAACTGTTTATAACTGTAATAATTACCTCCCTAAATGCTTAGTTGGCAATGTGAGTGTATTTCACTCTCTTTGAGAGAGTGAACATCAAAAACTATTACTAAAATTTTATTTTTGATATATTTTTTTAATAAATATATGTATAATTATTTATTTTTCTTATTTATTTTCTTTCTTCTCCATAGCAATATAAAACAAATCTCTCCCATCATTCACCACCTCTAAATAGGTGTTGCCACCACCATAGTCGTTGTTGCTACCACATTTTTATCGAATTCTTTATTGTTAATTCCAAACAAATTTTTGAACTCATGTAATACTCTTGTAAAATCAATCTACCTAAATAAATAGAAAGAATTAGAGGAGGAAAAAAATCATGAGGATGGTGGAGATGATGAAACTAATGGGGCTGGAAATCATGAACAACTTGGAGATATTATAAATGAAGATGATAAAGATGTGCTAAGGTGTTGGATTTCGAAGTAAATTAGGGAGGTGATAAAGATGGAGGTGGAGGTGGTAACAATGATTTCTCATATGACAATGGTGAAAAGGATGGAGGCCCGACGAATTCACCTTGTGAGGAAGATAAAAAAATTAAAAGAAGACCCACAATGTAACCCCTAATATTTTCCTCAAATCAAGCTTTCACAAAAAAAAGTTAGGGCTGCAAAAAGATTGAAGAAGAAAGGATGAAAAAGAAGGAGAAAAAACTTTTTTCAAAAGTTTAATTGGTGAAACACACGTGTCAAGCGCGTGTGCCTCACCACAAGGCAGATGACTGATTATCACGTTTTAAAGGGGTATTTAATCCATTTCAAAATAGTTTAGGGGGATAATAGGACCCCCGTAAAATATAAGTGTGTAGTTAAAAATTCGAATATAGATTGGAAGGGTATTTGACCATTTTCTCTATATTATTTGAAAATACTAATAAAGTAATATTATTTGTGTGACGTTAGTTCTCAAAAATTAAAGGAGTTCATCAATGTAATATCCTGTGCTAGAAATGTTATAAAGTATATAGATATCTTTGGGGGTAGATATTTCTTCCTTAAAAGATATTTTAGTCATGTCTGGAAGTTGGTGGTGGGTAGGTTGGTTTTGTAGATCTTCATTTTTACAGATAACAGACCTGAAAATAACTAACAAAAATTTGAAAAGTTCATTACGGTACTAAAATTACCATAATGACAGATCTACGTTCCATGCCTTCCTTTTCAACTTATTTGACCTGATTTAGAATGCGAGGGTCAAATTAAATAATTTTTCTGAACGACTTTTGACATAAAATTTTTAACTTTTTTTAAAATTTAAATTTGAATATTTTGAAACTACATAACAAAAAACTATAATTAGTCACAATATTAACAATTCAAAATAATATTTACAAAGTATTTAAAAATACTGTGGGTCAAAAAAAATCTTTCTAACTTTTCAAATAGTAACGACACATAAAATGAAACAAAATGGAGTGTATGTTTAGGATTATGTTTATTTCACACTTGATATAATTTATTTATGTTAAATAAATATAAACACTCTATGTAAATAATTATTTACGCACTAGATGTTTTTTTTATGTTTGAAAAATATCTTATGAATCTTATCCACTCATTAAAGAAGTTGTTGAGAGGTCTCTTTCAAGGGAAACAATCGAGTGGTTGTGTGAACTGCCTCAAAATTATGTACTCGATTTCATTAAAACTTGTCATACATTGTTTCTCTCCTTTTCCTTTTTCTTTTATTCATTTTTTTGATTAATTTAAATTTACACAATGTATAATAATATAATCTTATAGGTGAAATCCCAAGAAGATAGAGTGTACATAAATTTTATTTATATCTTCTACATGGAGATAGAGAAGTTGTTCTCAAAAGACCTTCATATCACATATCAAAGTAATTTGAAAAAGAAAAATATAAAAATAAAAATAAAAAGGACATGTTAAAATAAACTTAAGGATAGAAAAATACACTTACGTTATCCTAATATCTTGAGTATCATACCTGAATTATTGGAAATGTAAATTTTCTATTTGAACTATCACTCTATGGTTAGCGAAATACGCCGAGATGCTGACTAGACCAAATATTTTTCTACAAAAGCTTCTCGGTGTGTTTGATCATAAAATTTTCGTCCACATAACATATATAACAACTTTATTAGCTAAACACATACATTGTGTGTGTGTAAATTCTCCCCTTCCAAGTATATGAGATATTGACCCCACGGGGGCTGAGACGAGACCACGACTAATAAGGTGGAGAAGAAGATATTAGATGTCACTAAAACAAATAAATTAATTTATATGTTGATAATTTGTGTCTTTAACCTTAACTTTTAACGTAATATTGATTTATTTAGTTTTATCACGGTGAAATTATTTTTCCACGTGGAGTGCTACATGACAACAATTTTAAGAAGAGAGTAGTTCACACAACATCATAAATTAGTCAAGGTGTGTTTTATTAACCATTGAGTGATCGATAGTTCAGATAGAAAACTCACACTTTCTATAGTTCAGATATAATTGCCAGCTGAAACTAAGTTAAGGATCACGTTTATGTATTATGCATATATATTATGTTTTAGAAAAATAAATATTCCTTATGTATATGACACTATTTGATTTGACATAAAGTTTAAGAAAAAATGAAATAAATTTAAAATTTGTGATCTAAATACTACTTAATTATTTTTGTGACTATAAATTATTTTATTATAAGTAAAAAGGGAAATTTTAAAATTAAATTATTTCAATTATGAAAAAATGATATTTTTTTTAGATAAACTAAAAATAATATGTCACATGAATTAAAGACAAAAAAGTATTATTTTCATATATATGTATTTTGTTGTTCTAGATCATCTTCAAGTTAGATTATGTTAAGTTTTGTTTTAATGAGATGCATCAGTGGTAAAATCAAAATTTTTGTTAAGGGTGTCCAAGATTTAATATATATGTGTAAAAAATAATCTTTGACTATTATATTTTGTATAATTTTTTATATACATAATATAATTTTTTGGTGAATGATATCCAATTGACCGCCCTAAACTCTATATGATTTCACTACTAAGATGTATGTCAATGATAATGAACAAAATCAAAGAATAGATGACTATACCATGGGAAAAAACATAAATTTCTCCTTTAACTTGTCCCGAAAAGTCAGTTGCACGCTTAAACTATTATAGTGATCTATTACACACCTATACTATTCAAAAGTGAATTTTCTAACCCCCTAAAACTGACGTGACAAAAAAAATAAAACAAAAATAAAAAATAGGCGCATCAGTTTGAAAAAAAGTAAAAAAAAAGTTAGAGTCCTCTTTTCTACCCCACCACCACACCTCTTCTTCTTTACACCCCACCCATTGTCTTCTTCTTCTTCTTCATTCTTTATTTTTATCACACTTCT
Organism: Solanum chiquidenum; assembly: GCA_029582725.1. Taxonomy (NCBI): domain Eukaryota; kingdom Viridiplantae; phylum Streptophyta; class Magnoliopsida; order Solanales; family Solanaceae; genus Solanum; species Solanum chiquidenum. The sequence continues at coordinate 42,063 of JAJOOS010005853.1, forward strand.
TTATATTTTTATCACAATCTAAAAGCACAATTTTTTTTGATTCGCAATCAGGTTAATTCCCATAGATTTGTTAGTGAATAATTATATTTTATCTAGAAAAGTTTCGATTGATTGTTTCTATCTTTTCATTTTTTTTGACTTTGTTAAAGAAATTTTGGTTGTTAATCAATTTTTGGGTTTGGTGGTGATAGCAACTTTATGGGTTTGGTGGTGATGGGTGGCGGGTGGCAAAAATTAAAATAGGTAATTGAAGGTGGTGAAGAAGAAAAAATCGATATTGATAATGGTGGTGGTGATATTTGGTGTTGGGTGACAATGGGTGGGATTTAGTGATGAAGAAGATATAATTATTAAAGAATTAAAATAATTAATTTGTGAATAATTAGAGTAAAATATAGTTAATAAAAGAAAAGTTAATTAATAAAGAAAACAAAATAAAAAATATATAATTTATGACATGGCGCTAACGTAGCGTTGATGTGGCAGCAAGTGCAATACACCACATAATGTGAGAGTGGTATTACACGTTTCACAGTGGTAATAAATTTACTTTTGAATAGTAAAGGTGTGTAATAGGTCACCATGATAGTTTAAACGTGTAACTGACTTTTCAGGACAAGTTCAAGGGGGAATCCATGCCTTTTCCCATTATACCATGAGTAGAAAAGATATACACATGTGACATGTGACCATGATGAAATTGAATTTTTAATATCAAATGAAATTTCTCATTGCATATATATATATATACTCTTCATTTTAAATTTTATTTTTGATTTTGACTTGACATAAAGTTTAAAAAAAGTAAGGGATAAGGCACAAGTAAAATATTTATTTTAATTTCTTTCTCACTTTAAACTTTTTATTTTTTTCTTTCATTCACTTTTAATTATTTTAAAAAAATTATGTGTATTTTAAAAAAAATATAATTAAAAAGTGTCCTTTAATTTTAACGTTTTAATTTATTTATGTTTTATTTGATTTTCTTCACTTATTTTGATATTCGTTCGTTATTAAATTATTTTAAATACAAGAAATTTAGAATTAAATTTGAAATCGAATCAAAAGGAAAGACAAAGAAAATAAGATCAATAGAAAAATAAAAGAGAAAAAACAATGAATAAAGAGGTAAAAGAAATTTAGATGCAAGGAAAAAATTATGTGCATTAACTTAATTTAAATACAAGATAAAGAAAATAAGATTTTAAAAAAAAATTACACATGTGGCAAGCGCATACGTACAAACATAGTCAACTTGGATGGTTGAAGGTGTCATGTCTCCACAAAAGGTGCACAAAAATACGAAAAAATGAGTTCGAGAGAGGGGCCCGGTAATAAAACTCTAGTTAAGTTTATGCGTGTCTCTAGAATTTCGGTCATAGTCTAAGGGATACTTGTGCCTTATCTCCCCACCCCCCACCCCTTTTTATAATTAAAAGTACCCAAAGGGTCAAGATTTATTAAATAGAAACAGTATTAACAAAAATTGGGCTTAGCCCAGAGTGCTAAAACCCACAAAAAGCCAGCCTAAACAAATAAAATAAAATAAAGGCCTCTCCTCTAGATTTCAATGGGTTGAACCTCCAAGGTTAATACCTCTGTTATGCTAAAAAAGAAATAAAAACTAGTTTTTAAAAAAAAATTAGTTTAACTTTTTAAGAAAAATCGATTTAAAAGATTCACCACTTAATTTTTGTAAAGAAATCAAAAAAACTTTAACCTTAAAGACTTTACAGAAATGAGTCTACAAGATTAGAAAAAAAGGGGTTCGGGGTTCTTTTGTACACTTCAAAAAGGGTTTAGGCATTTGAAGTGTTCACTAACACGCAGTTATCCTACGACTTGATCAAAATATTGATTAACTTTGAAATTTAAATAAGTAAAGGTTATTTTAAAATATTATTTAAAAGGAAATGAACTTAACATAAATTTTTAAGAATATGATTTTTTTCAACAAACCACTATGTAAATATATAAGAACTTAATTATTTCAATTAACATAAAAAGAAGAAAGACTATCTTTTGGGGAGTTAATTAAATTAAAACCAAAACAAGTGTTAAAGAGTTGATACAAAAAAGGGAAAACTAGCAATCAAGTCATAATACCTAACATAATTAGTCAAAATAACAACACTTTAAAATATTTATTTAAAATGTCAGAATGACAATATTCTAGAAAATAATTTGTATTCAGATTTTGTTATTTAAATTTCCTTTTATTTATCAAAAGAGTCCTACATTGGACCAAATTCTAAATCAATAACCGTTTAAAAAGAAAAAAACAATTACACCATTACCCATTACCCTTCTTTCCCCCACCTTTCACGTTTTCTTCCCCCCACCTTTCACGTTTTCTGGCTTCTTTTTCTTCAAGGTTCTCACAAATTGTTCAACAAAATCTCTATTTTAATTCAAGAAATTTCTTGATTCTTTTTAAAATCACCGATTATGGTTTATATTTCGGATTGTATATATTACGGCGTTTCAATCAATTTTTTCAATTTTTATGTAATTTTGTTTAGATATTCATCAAATATTTATGTATTTCAAATTTTTAGTCTTTTAAATAATTTTTTTCAAAATGTCGCATATTCTTTCATCACAATTGCTTCTATAATGTAATCAACGTAGAACACACACTCAATACATACTGATATGTATACTGGATATCGATACAAAGAGTTCACTGATTTCAGTAGAAAAACAACAACCCAATCTTCTAGTCGAGATATACGAAAATCTCATATTGTTACTGTTTACATTAACATAATGGGATACAAAATATTGTATGCATTCAAATAAAAAGTAACAACTACGAAACTAAAAAAAATCAAGCACTTTCAATCGTTCTAGTTTGGATACAAAACATCCAAAAAAGCTAAAAATATCAAAGCATACAAAGATTTCACCGATTTCATCAGAAGAAAATCAACCCACTATTATAGTCGAGATATACGAATATCTCATCCAAACAAATAAAATAATCGACAAAAACAAAATACCTGATGTCAACATTTCTTGAATTCAATGGAACTAACGAAATTATAGTCGTGAATTTTGAAAACCTCCGTTCCAAGAATATGCCAAATTCAACTCGAAGAAGCTTTGAAAATTATCAATTGAATGATTCGGAAGACAAAAATATTTTTTGCAATTTTTTTTTTGGAATTCTTAAGAACAATGCAAAAAAACGCTCGAAAGAAAAATGGCAACATATGCTCTTTCAAAACGTAATTGATTTATATTAATTTTTTTTTTCCTTTTTTGAAATTTTCTGTTCCATGATTTTCTCTATTCTGTTATTATTTATTGTATTCTTTCCTATTAATCAAAATAAAATAAATACATAACTCATCCCTTAACAAAATAAAATATTGTCATTTTAAATAAATAATGAAACTATTGCTAAGGAGTCTCACTAAAAGCTAAAATATTGTTTTTTTGAAAAAATTTCCAACAAATAAAAGAGGAAATAAAGTCAAATTTGGGTTTTGGGCCCAACCTGTACTAAGTCTAAAAATGGGCCAGCTGCAAATAATGGGTTCAGTCCATTAGCTTTCCTGGACCTGTTGTGCAAAGAAAAATTGGGCTTTGGCCCATTTTTGTCACTGAAAATCTCTGTATATACCAAGTGTATATTCATGTATATAGTCAGTATATTGTCCCGTTTTCCTGTATATCAATCCGTATACTGAGGGTATACATTCCATTTTAGCTCCCGAACACCTGTAATCCTGACTTTAACCCTGTATTTACTGCATTTCGACCTGTATATCATGTATTCTGTTGTATACAACATGTATACAGCCCATTAAATCTGCATTTTCTGCCTCCAAGACCTGTATATCAGGTTCCAAAATTGTATATTGGCTTCCATTCCGCTTCAATGGATCAAAGAATCGACTCGAGGGGAAAGTTTAGGGCCTCCATGGCCCCTTGGCATGGAAATAAGGAGATTTTGAATCCAAATAGACTCTCGCAACATTTTGCAGCAAAGCAAAGAGAGGAATACAAATTAGTATAAGACAAGAGAACACTTGACAATTAATAAGGCATACATGTAGTAATAACTCATATAATTAGTAGACATAAACCATACACACATTATCAAGCATAAGCTAATAAGGAAGCAAACAAATAACAACAATCTCATGAGTTAAAAATGATAATCCAAAGTAGACAATTAACATGGCAACATTTAAATATGACTAGAATCAAAAGTGAGTGAATAACCTAATTCCTAACAGAGGGACAGGAGCTATCTGGAAACATGAAAATTGCACAAATGGAATGTAAACAAAAGCTTCAATAGTGAGGAAGACAATTATATTTATACCTATATTTTATATCAAGCAAAGAAGGACAAATACATACCTATATTAAGACAAGTATGGGAAGAAACCAACATCAACTTTACATTATTATATATAAATGCCAAGAACAATATAAAAGCAAAATAGGACAACTTTTGGCTAATAAAGTCACAATTGCAAGCCAATGATTTAATAGATCACATTCATTAAAACATGTCTTAAGCTAAATCAATAACACAACAACATATGTCGTCAGCAAGAGGAGTAACATTTAACTATATTTAAGTGTTAAAATCAGAGGCGAACCCAGGATTTGAAGATAGGGGGCACCACTAAACGACCCCTAAGAGTGGCTCAAGGGTAAGGTTAACAAAGCGCATTCTAGGACTATATTTATTAATGAATATTCTTTCTCCAGGATCCGGTTTAAGTGACTGCAAATCAAACTCTTCTATAAAATGCAAAGAATTGTCTCTAAAACTAGCAATTGGTTGAGAAGAATTATGTTTCAAATCAAAAGAATCAACAACAAATTCTTAAAAAAAATACGCTTAAGAAAAGAACTTACCAATTTATGCGGAGATAATATGAGTAGGACTTCAATTATGTAGTGAAGAATACTTGTAAGTTGTAGATTTTTTAGCATTCTTATATTTTGCTAATAATTGTGCTAGGGATTTTATTTGTTTTTAATTTCAATTAAAAAAATAAATGGAGCTAGATGAGATGACAAAAAAAGAGTGGTTAAGAAAAGGGTGGGGTAAGATAAGCTGAGAAAAACGAGTTTTAATAAAAGGTTAACTCTAAAGAAAAAACTAATTTAAAAAAAAATAGCCTCTCGCGGGAATCGAACACGCGCGGTTCACTCTAAAATGGAGTCTTCGGCCAATACACCCAGACAACTTTTGGTTAGGGTGCACAGTAAAATATATTAGTATCATTTTATCAACTATGAGTTTTTCATAAAAGTTACCGGGTGCATGTGGGTCCTCCTCGGGTTAAAACGGCAATTTTATATCTCCATTAAGGAAATCAGAAAGCAAACAATAGCAAAATAATCAAATTGAAAAGTTCAAATAACAGAAGCACGAGATGAAGAGGAAATTAACAAAGGGAAAGGGGTTATATTTTCCGAGGCAGCGAACTAGGACGTCTATTGTAACGACCTAGCCTAGTCCAGATTTGGACGAAATCTGAGTCAGGTGAGGTCTAGGGAAATATGGTAATGAATGAGAGAGTTAATTATGAATTTGATTACATGAGTGGATAGCCAAGACGTTAGGGACCCCGTACGGCTTTACAGAATCAAATTCGGCCGAGTAGAACTCCGAAAATGATCTTAGCGTGAATGGGTAGTTTTTGAACGTCAAGGGTGGAAGGTGTGTTGTGAAATGGGGGTTCGGAACTCAAATTCCGACTTTCTATCTCTGTGCAAGCCGCCAGGACGGGGCCGCTGTGGTGGGTTGGGTCCCGCTGTGGCAGGCCAGTCGCAAATTAACTCGGGGAAAACCCCAAAATTATTATTTTTAGCAAAACCTCGTTCTTGAGAGCTAAGAGACGACCCAGAGCAGTTCTTAGCAGCTTTCCACGTTTTCTAACGCTAAAGGTAAGGTTATTACTCCCCTAATTCGTTTTTCGATACGTAGAACTTAGAATCTTGGGTGATTATCATTGGGGGAGGGTTTTGGCCTGGAATTAATGGTGGAAAAAGCCCTAATTAAACTTTTGGATCTTGGGTTTGGCCATGGATATATATATTGATTATTATCAGGGTAAATTAGGTCTTGTTTATTGATCCTTGCGTTAATTGATTGTTTTTAGACCAAGAACAAGCTGAAAGAATCGGAAAAGGGAAGGCTCAAGTGTCTTAGGAGGATTCAAGCTTGGTTTCGAGGTAGGTTATGGTTTCATTTCCTGTTTGTGTGATATATGCCGGTTAATTGCTTCATTGTATGCATGCATGTATGTTAATAGGAAAATGCCAATCAAAGCCAATGAAAATGAGTATGTGTGAACGATTGTATACCATGAACCTAATACTTGATTGTATGATTATGAGTAATGTTTATTATGGTTGCGATTGTGATTGTGGTTGTGCTAATGGGATCGGGTGTCTCTTCAGACACATATATTTGATCGAGTGTCACGTTCTGATACATATATTGGATCGGGTGTCACGTTCCGGCACATATATTGGATCGAGTGTCACGTTCCGACACACTAACAGTTTGTGTGTGGGTTCCATGAGAGGACCAATGTGATTATTGCATTCATGTCTATTGTCGTTGATATTGAAAATTGTATGTTGCTCTTGAAATGAGAATTGATCTATGCATTCTGTATATGTGGGTTTACTATGTTGTGATTGCTTGCCTATGTTTCGCTTACCGGAATAGCCACATGATCCTACCAGTACACTGTGGCTGTGTACTGATACTGCACTTTTTCGTTCTTTGTTGAGTACAGGGAATCTTTAGGCGGCTATTGATAGACCTCAATGTAACATCTCGCTAATTGAAAGAACTAGAAAGAGTTAGAATTGGAAATAGTCATTTTAGGAAAGAATGAAAAATCTGGGAATTTGTTAAGTTATGTTAAGTTTGGGTTTTTGGACAATTTTAAACGATCATTACTCCTATCTCAGAATGAGTTAGGTGTGCTTCCAGATATAGTAGGAAAGATCTTGGAATTATCTTTCCAACGCCGCCGAGTTTGCGCGATTCCGGGTTTGTATGAGTGAGATATGCCCATTTGAAGTTGGGTTGTTTAAATAAGAAAAGTCTAAACCCGATTTTGGAAGGGCATTTTAGTCTTTTCCTTATCCAATTATTTTATTTCATTTTAGGGGTTTATTTGGGGTCTAATCATAATTATATCAGTTTAGAAAAGTTGAAGTTCACGCTAGGGCTTGCAGAAAAGAGAAAAGAGGAGAAAGGAGAAGAAAGTTCAAGATTCGTCGATTTCTTGGAAAATCACTTGTGGATTTCGTCAAGGGGTGATCCCTACGAGGTATGTGAGATCACATAACATTGGGTTAGTTCACCCACGCGCCAATCATGATTTATTCAGCGAAATTATGTTCTTAAAAGCATTGAAATTGACTTCTTGATGGATTTGTTTGAAGTTTCTATTGAGTTCTTGATTGTTGAAGTTGTTGAGGAGTTCTTGATTTTAATTCATGAAATTAGATGTCGTTTTGGGTAAATTCTAGCATATTTTGGTTATGTAGTCGAATCTAAGTGTTTGTGGAAAGACCCAATTGAGTTTAGAGTTGAAAAACGAAGGAGGAATTTCGTCAAAATCTGGGGAATGGGGGGGGGGCGTCGCGCCAGCCAGGCGCCCCAAAGAGTACTCTGAAGTTTTGACCCTGGGGCGCCGCGCCAGCCAGCGCGCCCCAACTTCAGCTCTGAAGTTTTTGGTCTGGCACCCCGCACCACTCAGAGCGCCAGGGACGCCAGGTCTTCTACTTCTTTCCCATTCTTTCCGTACTAGTTCCCTTGAAACGTACCTATGTTTCCTAGTTGATTCCTACACTCTAAGGTACGTTTCAACAACATGAAATCATCCATAACATGAGATCATGAGCCTTAAATCCATAATTCAATTCAAGGAAAGTTAGAATCAAAGTCGAGAGAAGTAAAAGTCAAGTCAAGAAAAGTTCTTAGAGTTTTCCAAAAGTCTTTTCTAAACGATTTAACTTTGTTTTAAGACTTAAAGTTCAAGTTGAGTAAAGAGTAAAGAGTAAAGAGTAAAGAGTAAAGGTTGAAGTTCATTTCTTCAAAAAGTATATGGGGACTATGTATTCCCAAAGAGTTTTAAAATATTTTCACATTTAAACAAGAAAAGGAAACCTTGATTTCCAAAGAGCCTTTGAGCTAGTTTTCAGAAAAAGAGTAAACGATTTCACAATTAAGCAAGAGGGGAAACTTTGATTTCCAAGATAGCCATTGAGCTAAGTTTTTGAGCAATTATCTCAAATCACAGAAAGAAGTATGTTTTTACACATAAGAGCTAGTAACATATTTTGGGAGTAGTATTGAACACCGATATGGGGGAGAGTTCAGAAAACTCTCAGCCCCCATAAACTATGTAGCCATCATGGGTAGAAAAGGGTCATACTCTTTAGATGATTCCTTAGTGCTTTTTAGTATAGACTAGTGGATCCACTTAGTAGTCAGGTTCTATACCCTCGGAAAGGCATAAGACGGCCGTGACAGTGATGAGTCCGAGATTTGGACTCATTTATGGCTTTATTTGTATAGGTTTAGTGTCCTCCAATGCTTATTTTGTGCCAATAACTGATGTTAATTTTCAGGATTATGGATTGAGGAGCAAAGCAAGGAAACTAAGTTGCAAAAAGGAACAAAGTGAGCTGAAAGAATGAAGAAAAGAGAGCCTGGTGATCGTCAAGTCCATTTGGTGAGTCGTTAAGTAGCCATCTAACCGCCTAAAGTTCCAGTGTGCCAAACTCTAAGGGAAGAAATCAAGTTGGCGAGAAAAAAGAGCAGTCGGTGAATCACCGAGTGGTTCCGTGATGCAGAGTTAAATCACCCAAAGTTACAGACCTTGAGGTTACTGAAGGCCAAGGAAGAAGGGCGATGAAATGACCAAAGGGAGGATCGCCGAGTGGTTCGGCGAGCCCGACTTACTTCGCCGAGTGACTCTTCGCAACACATTTTTTTGGCAACTATAAATACATTTTTGAACATTTAGTTTAAGGAAGAATTTTTCATCTGAATTCATAAAATTTTTCATATCATTTTAGTTTTTGTGGAGTTTGAGACAAGTTTTCTCTAGTTTTCCCATAAGCTTTGAAGAATTGAAGTTTTTTACTTTTGAGAAATTGGAAGTGGGTCTTTGATATTTTTCGAATTGGAACATTGTAAAGACAAAATCAATCTTACCCAGTTGATGGAAACTCAATTTGGTAATGATTTTTACCTTTTTATGATGACCAGCTAAAACCTCAATTCTTGGGGTGTGATTATATGATTATGGGTTGATTTAGCTTATGGGTGTTGCTAATTGTTAGTTTAATTTCTATTTAAAAGTGAGTTCAATAATTTATTGTGGGTTAATTTAGGAATTGCAGTTGCAAATGCGATTCTATCTTTGTGTTTTTGGCTTGCTCGAGAGAGGTTTTAGAACTAAGGTGTTGGATTGATGGTCTGTGGGTATTGGGTTGGCCTGGGTTCAACTCGAGAGGGTGAATCCTAAACCCTTTTCCACACATTCAGCTCGAGAGAGTGAATGGATTAAGGTGTGGGCTGTTCTTGTTTTGCATGCTTGTTGATGTTCGAGAGAAATCAACTTGATTCAGGGTAAATTGTTCGAGAGAAAGTTTATCTCCTCTATAACCTAGCTTACTCACTAATTTTTAGCCGTTTTCTAATAGTTGCAATCACCCATTTGTCTATAATAGACTATAATCGAATCACATCCCAAGAACCTGTCTCATTATTGTTATTTCATATTATTTGTTGCAGTTTGTAGTTGATAATTTCAAAATCAAAATCCCCATTATGCAAAATAAAGCGGAAAAACCAAATTCCGACCTTTGGAGGTCGGAATTTTTGCCGGAAAAAATGAATTACAATAAAAACCGACCTCTTCATGTCGGTATTAAACAAATAAATAAATAACAATATTTTATTTTTTCTCAATTAAATATTTTAGGTTTTGTGTAAAATAAAAAACAAAAAAAATTATAATACCGACTTCCGAATGTCGGTAAAATTAAATAGTATGTAATTAAAATACCGACCTCATGAAGTCGGTATTTATATTTCATCTAATTACTATTAATTAAAGCGACATCCGGATGTCGGTATTTTTATTTCATCTAATTACTTTTAAAAGCGATATCCGGAGGTCGGTTTGTTTAAAATGTTCCTATTAATCATAATTTTGCTAGCATAAAACTAAATTTTCATTTTACACCTATAATTAATTGTTTAAAAAAGTGTAACAATTTTGTATACTTTTATAAATAAAAATTTAGATCAATAATCCATATTTAGAGTATGAAATTACGTTGATATGAAAACCGACAACAAGTAGTTGGTTTTTATGCAAAATAAAGCGGGAAAACCAAATTCCGTCCTCAGGAGGTCGGAATTTTTCCCAGAAAATTAATTACAATAAAAACCGACCTCTTGATGTCGGTATTATTTTCTCATTGATTTAATTTTATTTAAATCGTCTTCCGGAGGACGATTTTGTGTAAAATAAAAAACAAAAAAATTATAATACCAACTTTCGGAAGTCGATAAAATTAAATAGTATGTAATAAATTAATATTTTCAATTAACTTTAAATAAATGGTCCTCCGAATGACGATTTTATACAAGTTAAAAAATAATTTACTGTAAAATACCGACCTCCCGATGTCAATATTAATTAATTAACATGATTACCTTTATTTATCTTAAAATTTAATGTGATACCGACCTCATGACGTCGGTATTTTTTATTAAATCTAATTACGTTTAATAAAAGCGACAACCGGAGGTCGGTTTGTTTAAAATATCCCTATTAATAATCATAATTTTGCTATTGTGCATAATACTAAAATTTCATTTTACACCTACAATTAATTGTTCAAAAAGTGTAACAATTTTGTATACTTTTATAAATAAAAAATTAGAATTCGTGGAATAAATAAAAAAATATCTATAAT
>JAJOOS010005854.1:0-15649 GCA_029582725.1 Solanum chiquidenum
AATATGATTTTGAATTGTTTTCTAAGAAGGAGTTTTCAAGTATGAGTATCTACATATTAGTATTTTGAGCTATTCAGTATTTCAGTCATAATGTATTCAATTATACATGCCTCAGTTTATGAATGCATCATTATCAGATTAATTGTTGCATTCTCAGTTTTGCATGTTTAGTTTTGAGCTATCCAGTATTACAGAAATTCAGTCATAATATGTTAATCACTTAATCCATTAGGAGTTGCATAATACCGAGTTGAACTAGGGTTCAACGTACCCATATAGTCCCAGAACTACGAGCCACGTAGGTGTAAGTCCCCTATGTGGGCAATATCAGTTAGTGATCACGCCAGTCATGCCTCTATACCTTTGGCCGAGTATATTGGGTCCTCTCGATGGGGCGTATACATCGGACTCCATATTTAGCTCATGTGGTTTTATTGTCGGTTATTAGTAGCTCCCACAGTTCACTCAGATTCTATTGCATTGACCTCATTTACAGTACAGTCAGTATTCAGTTTTAGCATGTTGTAAATTTGGTCATTGCATTCAGTTAGCTCAGTATCTATATCATGTTCAGATTATGCTTTTGCTTTATCGCTCGTTCAGTTATATGTTTATTTCAAATTTTTCTATCCTGCATGCTCAGTACCTTTCAAGTACTGACGCATACTCTTCACCACATCTTCTCGTGATGTAGGTTCAGGTTCTCAGCATCTAGATCAAGCTTAGATCGGTTCCCGATCTTCAGTTCAGCAGCATCAGTGGTGAGTCCTCATTCTTTGAGGATTAGTGACATGTTTATCTTTATCGCTTTTAGTCTGTAGTTTCAGTTTTATTAGATCTAGTTGGGGCATGTCCCAACATTTCTAGTCAGTTTAGAGGCTTATTTCAGACATAGTTAGATTCAACTTAGAATTGAGTTAATATTTTCTTTGTATTAAACTCATCAGTTTTCATTAATTTCAGATTTAGTATATGGGTATTCCCCATGATTTCAGATTTATTTATGATTATAGCTTCCGCACAGTTTCTATTATTCAGTTTATCTTTAGTATGCTCATGATCATGCCAACAGGGTTAGCTTGGGATCACTTGTGGTCCTAGGTCCCGTGTCCACATTTCGGGGGTAGTCTCGAGGAGTGACAGGACTTACCCACTTACTATCTGCAATAGGGTAGATCACTCCCGCATCTAGCCACTTGATGATCTCCTTTTTCACCACCTATTGCATTGGAGGGTTCAATCTCCGTTGATGCTCCACACTAGGTTTATATTCACTATCAAGCTGAATCTTGTGAGTGCAGATGCCAGGAGGAATTCCTACTATATCAGCTATTGTCCATCCAATAGCTTTTATATTCTTTCGCAGTACTTCAATGAGAAATTTCACCTGTTTTTCAAGCAAATCGACTGTGATAATCGCTGGTAAAGTATTATTGACTCCTAGAAGGCATATTTTAGATGAGAAGGTAGGGCTTTTAACCCCAGATCCAATGGTTCTTCTATTGATGGCTTTGCAAGAGCACTTTCTCTATTTTTCATTTCGATATCCAACTTGATTGGATATCTTGAATATGCTCCTAGCCCTGATAAGGCAGCTACAACTTCCTCATAGCCTTGAACTTCGGATTCATCATAATTGGCAAGTACAAATTCAAGGGGTTCCATTTTGCGCATTAAATGGCTCACACTTGCCACTGCCTCATATATAATATCCTCAGTGGACACCACATGGATATTACTTGGTTGCTTTATGGATTTACAGATATTGAAGGTCACCTCGTCATCGTTCACACGGAACTTCAATTTCCCGCTTTCGACATCCACCACTGCTCTCCCAGTAGCTAAGAATGGCCTTCCTAAAATAATGGGGATTTCAACATTGATCTCACAATATAGAATCACAAAATCAGCCGAAAAGATGAACCAATCTACTTTTACCAATATGTCATAGAGTATCCCCACTGGGTGTTTGATTGATCAATCAGCCATGAGGAGTCTCATTGTGGTTACCTTTGGTTCACCCAAACCAAGTTGCTTGTATATTGTATATGACATCAAATTAATGCTTGCCCCTAAATTGCACAAAACTTTAGCGAATTGGAGCATGCCAATTGTGCATGGGATTGTGAATGCCCCAGGATCTTCTCTCTTAGTGATTGACTCATTTGTCATAATTGCGCTGCAACTATGGGGCACCTTAATCGCTTCATACTCCAAGCTCCTTTTCTTTGTAACTAGCTCTTTCATGAATTTGGAGTATCTTGGCATTTCCAACAATGCTTCCACCAGAGGAAGGTTAATTGATAAGTTCTTGAATACTGACAAAGTTTTTTTGAACTTCTCATCTTCATTCTTCTTTTTCAACATTGAGGAAATGGTGGAGTTATTTTGGGTAAATGGTGCGTGACTTTTGGAACTTGAACATGTTGCTCTGCATCCTCTTGTGGTTCTTTGGCAAGGTTTTTTGGAATAGGCAATTCACATTCCTCTATACCCTGGCTCTCTTCCTGCATTCGAGGGTCCTCATCCCCCATCACATTTCCTTTGTCCATCTTTCCACTATGGGTAACTACAACCAACCCTCTTTCATTATCTTCCATCAGTGTCCTGGATGTTAATTGAGCTGATAATAAACTCAATTGACCTTCTAGTGTTTTGATGGCATCAACATGAGAATTCACTTTACATTTTAATGATGAAAATTCATCTCTCATCCCTTTTTACAAATCATCAGAGCCCTCAACTTTATCAAGTATGCGTGTCAATATATCATTTACCCGAGGACTACTTGCGCTTCCTTTAGATTTCGGGCTTTCACTCAATTGAGTATGGTCTTCCTCATGGTCATCTTTCTCAGCCCAGTTGTGGCAATATCTCCTTGGTTCTTCACTCCTATAATGGTTCCAACCTTTATTTCCACCCCGTTGTTGATAGCGTGGGTGGAAACCCTCCTCATATCTTGTGGAGTTCCAACCTTGATTCTCCCCCGGTCTTAAGTGACCAGATGAAGAACCCTCCTCAACTCAAAATATTTCATACGTCCCCTTTATGTGCTATTGTATCACTTCCATTTGAGACAACATCTTTTTGATGTTTTCATCTCTTTCCCTTTCTTTATCGAGTTGTTCTTGCGTTAATCTGATGCACAATGGGGAAACTTGATCATTTTTTTTGTACCATGCTTGATTTATTCTAGTCATGCCATCTAGGAGAAATGAGGCTACTTCAAATGATTGTAACGTTATTCCTCCTTGTACCAGCTGATCAACTATCCCTTTATTAACCGAATCCAGACTACGATAAAAGTATTGGAGCAATAACTCACTTGGCAGTCCATGCGTTGGGCATTTTTGCAAAAATATCTTAAATCTTGTCCATGATTCGTGAATTGGCTCGCCCTCCTTTTGATTAAAATTTTGAATGTCGTCTCTCAGTTTCATCATCTTTGATGGAGGGAAGAATCTTTCCTGAAAAGCCGTAACCAACTCCTCCCATGACTTAATGGAGTGCTTTGGAAGCTCGACCAACCACTTAGTGGCTCCCCCGATTAATGATAATGGAAATAAGTGAAGCCTCATGAACTGTTACGATAGATTCTTGAGTGACAGAGAGGTGCACACTTTTATGAAGCTTTGTACATGTTCATACGAATCTTCATGCTCTAACCCTCCATATAAACCTCTTGAATGTATGAGATGGAGTGTTGTGCTAGTAACTTCAAATGTTGCATTTCCGTCTGCTTGTGGCATGCAAATTGCACCCATCTCACCCATTTGGGAAGGGTTGTACACACTATTAATATCATCAATATCATCTCGATGAAAAGCATAACCCGCTTGATGGCCTGCTTGGCAACTATTTTGCCGTTCACACTCATGTGTCTGTTGAAACGCACAAACACTCAAAACAAAACTAAAAATTAGGTAAGTAGACTACAATAAGAAGAACAAAAATTTTACTAAACTAAAAATTCTCAAGTAACACCACTCACCGACAGCGGCGCCATTTTTATGTTTTGCGTAATCAATGACATAACTTCTGATGCAAGTGTCTATGATTGTGCAATAGTATAATAACCCAACCAAGGGTTGGGGTCGAGTCCCAAGGGAGCGGTTTTGAGAATTAATAGAAAATAAAATTTGTTCTAACTAGTTGTAGCTAAAGACATTGACGATTAAAAATATTGTAAATTAAAGAGGGACACAAGAATGTCAATTAACAATGGGGGTTTTTGTCACTAGTAAATAAAAACAGCAAAATAAACAAAGATTTCTAAATAATGAGAGGGGATTCTTGGGATGTGACCGGAATATGGGTTAATCTACATTATTTGGTACATGCTTTCGATAGAAAATTTATAGAGTAATAGTGACTAGGCTAAGCTTTACGTGGGAATAAATTCTCTCTCGAGCATCTTACAAACGGGTTCCTTTTGGACACCCACTTGCCGCATGAAGACCAGCCTACGCCTTACCCCACTCACTCTCTCGAGCTTAGTGTTAGGATATGGGACTAGGGTTCACTCTCTCGAGCTGAACCTCATATAGACCCACTCCTAAGGCCATCAATCAAGTAGTCTTGGTTTCACAACTTCTCTCTCGAGCAAGCCGAAAACACATAAATAAACTTGTAATTGCAACTACAAATTTGTTAAATTCATCCACAACTACTAGATGAAATTACCGTTAAACTACATCTAATGTATCAGCAAGCAAGACCCAACAACAATCTTAACCCATATTCGCTAAATCACACCCCAAGAATTGGGGTTTTTAGCCACACATCACGAGATAGAAATTTATACCTAAATGAGCTTGCATTCAAATGCGTATTAAGATTTAAGTCTTGTTACAGGCCAAGAATGAAGAATCCAAGAGATCCAAGTCCAAACCCTTGGAGATGAAACCCTCTTCTTCTTCAAGTTTTCAAAACCCTCTCAAACTCAGAGAAAAAATAAAAAGTACTAAAAATTATATTAATTTGTTCCACACTAAAAATCTAATTTCTCAGCGAGTATTTATAGTTTTCAAAAATCTGTGTTGCAGCGGATCATTCGACGACATTAGTTGAAATCGCCGATCAACTCGGTGATTCGCCCTTTGGCGTAGTTCATCACCGTCTTGCACCATCCATCAACATCGTCGTGCTCTGGGTCATTGGGCGACATGGTACTGCCCCGCGGAACATTTTGGCGATGCGCCGACTGCTTCCTTTTTACGTCGATTTGGTCCTTTCCTTCAGGGCTCATCACAGTGGAACAAAAGCCGAAGTAAGACCTTTCAGTGACTCGCCAAGCGGACTCGGCGATCCTCAGGGCTTCATTTCTTCATTCTTTTTAGCCTTTTCAGTTCTTTTTGCGACGTAGTGTACACGCTTTCCTTCAAACTTCAAATACCTGAAACTTATGGGTTTTCATCAGATATTGAGATAAAATAAGCATTAAGGATACAATTTCTATTAAAATATAGCACTAAATGAGTCCAATTTGTGGACTCATCTGGGACCAACAATAGTTCTTGAGTGCCGGCAACGTCAAGGGTGTAGACTCGGGTTGTGACATTATCGATGTTTCAAGATTTTGATGTAAAGTGTAGAAAAAAGTACTATAAACACATCAACAATGAACAAGACCAATATCTACCTAAAAAACTATCAGAAAGAAAAAGAAAAACTATGAAAGATCTAATATTTTTTATATTATCTTTATAATAGCAAAGGCGTCCAAAACATAGTTCATATACTTCCATTATGATCATTTTTTTATTCTTATATATTTTCCATGTTTGACACTCCCCCTAACATTCTTTAACTATTTCAGACTATATTGTATATTTGAAGTTTATTTTTTATGTCGTTGGATGCTATTGTACAACTTACACTAATTCTTGCGTGTATGTTTGTCATTTCACACTTCTAACAATATTTTATGAAAGCTTTACATCAAGACATTGTTTTTGATATTTTCATTACTTCTACATGTTGACATTTACAATTTGAGTGAAGAGTTAGCATACGTATTATTGGATTTGTATAGTTCTCATCCTTAGCTTTGAATTTCGAGTCATGACATTTAATAAAACCCACAAGTAAAAAAATATTATTGTATTTCCTGATATAAATTTTAAAAAATATACATATTATAATGAAGACCTGCTATGTTTCTACAGAAGTTGTCAAAAATTGAAGTATCTGGGTAGAAATTGCTTAGGCTGAGCCTCGTAAATATTTCAACCTAGGCTAGTGTTTCACAAAGATCACGTGTTGTGGGGTTTAGGTTTCAACTTTGAACCGTGATGTAGTGTTGATGGTTTTGAACTTATATTATGTTAGTTAAGAGGATTAGTTATTCATAGAAACTTTTTGTAATTAAAATAGTGATTAGTAGAACTTCAATTATAGCAATTTCTGCGTGACATATTTCTATGTTATCCAAAAATCCTAAGTGTGTTGTGAAATGGGGAAACTTGGAAAGTCTCCTAGAGTCATTGTCATTCTCCATCACAGCGGAGCCCTCACCTCCATAGTTATATGTAGCATCCTCAACTATGCCAAGGACTGTAATAGCAGAAAGTTTCTCACCATAGAGGACTCAACCAAGATGAAGGCAACAATAGATATTGCCTTTTTGTCATGACCCGAGCCTATTCCCTAATCATAATATAGTGCTCAAATCTACAAGTGGCCATAAGCTAAACCATCGTTTAGCATGACACTAAGATATACATACATGGATAACCAAAATACTGATATGGAAGCTAAATAAAATCAAGTTAATTTAACTTAAACATCTAAAATAACAAGTTTCTAAGTAAACATAAGTTGAAGCTACAATAACTGTCTGGAAGTGTCTACTAAGATGAGTTGCTAGAACAAGCCCCTAACTAACTCTAACTGTGTGAAACTGAAATTACTATAATGAATGTAATGTAAATCATGTCCTCGAAAGATGAGGACTCATCAATAGTATTACTAATCTGATCTGGATTCGTACCGTAATGTCTCATTTCTTATGAATTTGATTTTAATTATGAAATTACCATTTTACCCTTCCTCTAACTTTTTTCATGCTTAGTTGGTATTTTGAAAATGGTTGGTATGGTCCCCGATGCGATCGGGTATGTTTTTTGTAATTTGACCCCTCTTAAGTTCAGAATTCTTGATAAGGTTGACTTCGGTCAATATTTTTAGTTTCAAGCATTGGATGGGAATTTTTTCAGTTCCATCACATCTGGAACGTTGAGTTTGAGCTAGTCATATGGTTGGTAAGGCTTACGAGGCCTTATGTTGAGTTTTGATGCGTTTGGGTGAAAAGTTGAGTTTTAGCCTTAAGAGTGGTTTGGGAGGGTAATTCCGTTATTTGACCTCTTTTCGGAAATCCAATGATTCCATTATGTCGAGAATGTTGATTCTAGTGGGGTAGAATGTCAAATTTATTTTTATCGAATCTCGAGCGATTCCTGAAGGACATTCAGAGGCTTTTTATTTGAGCTTGAGTTGCTAGTTTTCAGTTTCTGATGCAGGTCATTTTTGACATTCACGATCACAACCCTTTATCTCGTGATCACGATATTTCTTTTTCAGGGCCTTCGCGATCGCGGCCTAAAGGCTCACATTCGCGATGAATTCAATTTCTCTAAGCCTTCGCGGACAAGGTGTCTCGCGATCGCGATAATTCTCCCGTGTCTTTCATGATCGCGAGAATTAGTGGCTCGCAATCAAGATGAATAAATTTCACCTGAAAAAACATAAATTCTGGATTTTTTTTCAAAAATCCCATTTCCACCATTTTCAAACCCTTGGAGAGTTGGGAGGCTATTCTTTCTTGCTTCTTAGTGATTTCTTGTGTGGGCAAGCTCCCTTTTCTTATTCTTTTTATCTTCCAGAAACTATTTTAAACTTTGATTTTAAAGTGGATTTTTGGGTTCTTCCCCTAAAATTGGTGAAAATGGCATTTTGAAGATTTGAGACTCATTTCTTAATTAATTTTGATGTGGTTTTCATCCATGAATCCATCTTGACTTGTGGGGCTTGATTTTCAACTAAAAATCTATTTTTTCCTTTTAAATTTCCTATGAGATTTTTGAACTATTTTACCCTTGATTTCAAAACCTAGCAATATGGGTATCATAGAGTGCCTTTTGATGAACTCTTTCCATTCTTGATAGTTGAGGATCGTTTCAGTTAGCGTGTCATATAGGATTTTCTCTGGTAGAATATTTCAAGTATAGTTTTGGCCTTGAAGCAGGTTTGGTTATCCCTCTTTTAGTCTCAGAGGAGTAATTAACATGTTCTTAGGAAGCCCACTGTGAAATGAGTAATGATTTGGGTTTTAGAAACTAGTAAGCCTTTATTTCCCTATTTTAATTCATTTGATGCCTTATTGTGATGTTTAGCCTGAGTGAAGGCTTGTGTGATAGTGTTAACGATTGTGGAAAGTCTGTGATATTTGAGTACTTGCCTGAGCGAGGGGCGGTATGACATGCCTTATTTTTTACATTGAAATGCCTGAGTTAGGGGATTTAGTTTGTACTATTTGCAACTCTTAATGAACTGATTATGCCTTGTGTTATGTGTGGTGATGCGTTCATCCTCAAGCAGAATATTATTGTTCATGAAAATATGGGAAAGTGGAGAAATACCATTTTCTTTAGAAAGAAAATGTAATACCTTACTTAAATTAATGACAATGCTGAGGTGGCAAGTTAAGGAGACATTGAGATATTGAGATTTCTATATGGACTTCGAGTCCCCCATGGGTCTTTGTCTAGAAGCTAGAGTCTCGGAAAAGTATATACGATAGGTTGTGCAACGATCTTGGGATTACCACATCATCCCATTGCATCACGTTAGTCATTCTTGTTGTGTTGCTTACTTGTTTTTTTGTTGCTTTACTATTATTTGCCTCCTTCCATGTTTACTTTACTCGTGTTGTTCTAAATAAATTGGCAACACCATTGCCGGAATGGGACGTTTCTCTGTGCAGTTGAATGTGTTCATAGTTTACTTCTTAAGTTTGTTTAGTTGCTTTACTCAATTGGTCATACCTACGTAGTACGTTTCAATTGTACTCACCCCTACTTCTATTATAATTTTGATGTAGATCCTAGTCAGGGTGAGTCTCGTAGCGGTTGATTGGATTCGGTGGAGTTCTCCCTTTCAGAGTTCATGTGAGATCATATTGCTGAATCGCTATTAGTCTCCATCTAATGCTTAAAGTCTTTATTTTTTTTCAAAGACTTGAGATGTATTTCAAATTTCAAATTTTATTAGATGCTCTTTACATTTATCCTACAACATTTTGGGGATATTCTTTATTGGTTTTCTATCATTTTGTAACATCTCGCAAATTGTAAGATAGAAAGAGCTAGAATAAGAAAGAGTGATTTTTGAAAATAACAAAAATTTGGAAAATTGGTTAAGTTAAGTTTGAGTTTTTGGTCAACTTCAAACGACCATAACTCCTAGCTCAGGATGAGATAGATGTGTTTCTAGATAATGTAGGAAAGATCTTGGAATAATCTTTCCAACGCTGCTGAGTTTACGCGATTCCGAGTTCGTATGAGTGAGTTATTCCCATTGGAAGTTGAGTTGTTCAAATAAGGAAAGCCCAATCCGGATATTAGAAGGGAATTATGGTCTTTTCACCACCCAATTAATTATTTTGTTTTTGGTAATTAAGTTGGGGTCTAAACTGATAGGACTCAGTTTACGCTTTTGAGAAACAAATTAGGGTTTTGAGAGAAAAAAAAGAAGAGGAGAAAAGAGGAGAAGGAGCAAGGAATCATCAAATTCTTGAAGCTAGGCGCGTGGATTTCGTCAAGGAGTGATCCCTACGAGGTATGTGAGTCTTTCATAGCGTTGGGTTTGTTCCCCCACTCGCCAATCATGTTATTTCAGCAAAGTTTGTTCTAGAATGTTGAAAGTTGATGAATCTTGAATGGTGTTCTTGAAATTGGCCTTTGTTCTTGTGTTAGGTTGAGATTGAGGAGTTCCTTGAGTTTAAAATGTTGTTTCCTTGAGTTGTTTGAGTTAAATTCTTGTCTATACATACTGGGTGTCTGAATCTAAAGGGGATTTGAGAAAAAGAACCAAGTTTAGGTGAATTAGGACTGAAAATGAAAGAAGGAAATAGTTGGGCGAATTTGGGCAGTGGGGCCGCGTCGCGGACCTGCTCCTCATATTTGAGAAAAATCTCTTCGCGTCGTGGAGAGGTCACGAACCGTTCTGCCTCAAAAAGTATTTTTGTGACCAAAATTTAAATACATCTCCGCGTCGCGGACCTGCCCTCAGACAATGATTTTTTTTTTTTATCATTTCTCATGTTTAGCTATCTAAAATCATTCCTAAACATCCTGAGATATTTCTTATCACAAATCACAATACTTGAATCCATAATTCAATTCAAGGAAAGTTAAGAGTCAAGTCAAGAGAAGTTAAGAGTCAAGTCGAGAGAAGTCAAAAGTCAAGTTAAGAGAAGTTCATAAAGTTTTCCAAAAATCTTTTACAAATGTTTTAACTTTGTCTTAAGACTTGAGTTTTGTGTTGAGTAAAGAGTAAGGTTTTAAGTTCATTTCTTCAAAAGAGTATATCGAGACTATGTATTCCCAAAGAGTAAATATTTTCACATTTAAAGAAGAAAGGAAACCTTGATTTCCAAAAGAGCTTTTGAGCTAGTTTTCATTGAAGAGTAAGAGTAAAGTTCATTCTTCAAAGATATTACGGGAACTAAGTATTCCCAAGAGTTAAAATGTTTTCACATTTAAGCAAGAAAGGAAACTGAGATTTCCAAGAGAGCTTTTAAGCTAAGTTTTTGAGTAATTATCTCAAACCAAAGAAAGAGTTTTGTTTTTACAAACAGATGAGCTAAGTATATTTTGGAAGTAGTATTGAGCACCGATATGGGGACGAGTTTGAGTTCAGATAACTCACGTCTCCATAAACCATGTAGCCATCATGGGTAGTAAAGGATCATAATTTTTAGATGACTCCTTAAGATGCTTTTAGCATAGTCTAGTGGATCCACTTAGTTAAGCATTCTATATGACGGCAAAATATAGGACAGTTTTGGTAGCGTGGGCAAGACGTTGTATCACCACTTAGGCTCATAGTGGTGGTTGTCGGTTAGAGAAACTCCCACAAAAACTATATTACTTTATTATATGAGTAAAGTTGAGTTTGTTATTGCATTTTCTTTAACAAACTAAGTTGTTTTCCACTATTTTACAAGCTTTCTATATATTGCATATGTTTATTGCTTTATATTGAGTTAAGTTATTCAGGAGTTGAGTCAAGCCAAGGTAAGTGTTTCTTTCAGATTCTTTTCAAGCTTAAGTTATGTTCAACATTCCAACTCGCATACTCGTACATTCAATGTACTGATGTCAGTTGGCCTGCATCTTATTATGATGCAGACGCAGGTAACTAGGATCAGCATCCAGCGCCTCGTTGATCCAGTTGAGCACTCAGAGTCAGTTAGTAAGCCTCCTAGTTTTCTGGAGGATCCTTTTTATTGCTTTAAGTATTTTAATTCATTAGGATGTCGTGTGTCTTGTCCCAACGTCCATCTCAGTTGTTTAGAGGCTTCATAGACAGAGTTAGTGATGTTAGTTCATGAGTCTTTACTTTTCCTTTTTCAGTTAAGTTGAGACTTGAGTTGCCATTTTGTCCAAGTTGAATGTAGACTTATAATACATTCTAAGTTATATTTTGAGCAGTTCATTTTACTTGTTTTAAAAGTATTTATCTTGAGTAAAGTCTTCCGCTGAGTAAGTAAGCGAGGCCAAGGGTTCGCTTGGGGCAAGCAATGGTTCTCGAATGCCGGTCACGTCCAGGGTGTAGGCTCGGGGTGTGACATTTGTGGTTTGACGGTCCATAGAAGGGAGTCGTAGGAAGTTGAAAATATTTAGGCCTTAGTAACTCAACCTATGGTTGACCGGTAAAGTCTGCAGGAATTTTGTCTACACCGCATGGTCTTCCGACAGTTATTTCATAAGGTTATTTGGGTATTTTCCTATTCATCTAATACCTATACTATGTCGTTGTGACTGTAATTTCAAGTCCTATAACTACCCTTCTAATCCTAAAATTACGCCAACTCCATCATTCACTCAAATTTTCAAATTCCATCTGCATTTAT
Organism: Solanum chiquidenum; assembly: GCA_029582725.1. NCBI lineage: Eukaryota > Viridiplantae > Streptophyta > Magnoliopsida > Solanales > Solanaceae > Solanum > Solanum chiquidenum. The sequence goes on from JAJOOS010005854.1 coordinate 12,137, forward strand.
CTTCTCCAATTCTCTCTCAAGTCCAAGAAGAAGACTAGGGTTTCAAGCTTCAAATCTCCTATTCCACCATTGATTTTGGGCTTTTATCCTCATGGTATGTAGGGTTTCCTCAATGGGTTCCATTAACCCATTAAGCCCCAAAGATTTCTCAATTCTTGAAGTTCAATTTCATTAATTTCATTAGGGTTTTCATTCAATTCATCATTAGTTCTAATTTTGTTGACTCAATTGTTTGAATTTGATCTTATCATGATTGTTTTGACTCAATTACATGCTTTTCCATTGATTTCACATACACCCATGAAATTTCTATTATTTGGACTATGAACTCTTAAAGATATGAATTTATGAAGAAATTATGAATCTATGAATGACGTTTTCATGAAATTTTTGCATCATTTATGAAAATAAATGTTTTATGATCTAGGTTGTTTTGAGATGAGCATCAATGAAATTGTGAGAGGTTTTCTCATACTAAGAAATTGTGATTGGTGAATGATTTTTGTCACACATGCTTTAAGGAGCTACTCTATGATTATTTAAACTTGGATTAGTCACTTGATTGTGTTTTCAATGTATGATGATATGATTATGTTTATGACTAATTTTTTTGGGACGTCACTTCACATCGAGAGGACATTGAGATGAAGGTTCTTCCGTTAATAGAGGTCGGGTATTTAGTAGCAATCTTCTTGTCCCAAACTATGTGTCCCCGTAGGATTATCGTGACAGAGCCAGAGGATCCACAAAGGCTAGAAGTTTAAGGTCTTTGCCTTGGTAAGCAACCATTTTTTTTTCCGTTGTGGGAGCAAGACACCAGATTCCATGTTATAGCTCACGTAGTTTACGTTGGTTAATAGTAAATATCCTACAAAATGAACTAAAGTGACTTTAGAGGTCTTATGAAGCTTTTATTACAATTTTAAGATTCATTGATCATGTTCATGATTCATGATTCTTCATTGAAGGTTTTACTATGCTGCACTTTAGCTTGGTCATGCATTTCATGTTTTCCCCTTTTGTCCTTTTATGATCATGTTTTATGTTTTTATACATATCCTTCATACTTAGTACATTTCATGTACTAATTATGCATACTTATTCCTACTTTTTTTTAATAATGTAGGGTATGACGCTTCCTTTCCTTCCGCTGGTAGCTAGTTGATCGTTCAAGGTTGAAGACGTGGTGAGTCCTCATGTTCTGAGAACCATGTAATCTTTATTTATTTTTTCCAGTCTTTATTTTTCAAACATTGTACATGGTGTATGGGTTACGTCCCAACCACTTCTTTGATGTATTTGAATGACTTGTCCAAGCTATGAGTAGACTTGCGAAGTGAATTGTGTGGGGCCTCTCGGAGTCTTATACGCCATGTCATATCTAGGGTATTCTTTCGGTCATGAAAAATGTTGATTTAGTTCAGTATTTGACCTTGACTTTATTTATAAAACTCAGTTGGATTTAATTATTATTTATTTGTTAGATTGTCTTATAGTGGCCTAGTCTCTTATTTTTTGATAGTTCTCCCATTATATGGTTAGTATGGGTGTCAATCTCAGCCAATTGGGTCATGACAAAAGCAACAATACTCTGAACTACTTCAACAAGACTTTGATGAAAGTATTCTATTCAATAGAAAGCTTAATATTGAATAAAACATATTATTTTAAATTTCAAATTTCAAATATTTACCTCTACTTTTAATTTTCAAAAAAAGTTATATTTGACAAATTCATCCTCCAAAATTGAGTGTGATGAATTTAATGAAATATTCTAGAAATAAAAGAAGTATTCTACAAATAAATATAAGTAGATTGCAAATATCCTTGCAATAAATAAATTTGACTATAAGAATTCATGTGAAAGATATGATATTAAATCATATTAATAATATTAATGACTAAACTTATTATTTTCTTCTTCTTTTTGCTATAAATTAGAACTTCCATGCTTTAACACAATTCACCATCTAGCTTAATACTTCATTGAATGATAATCAGTTCACTCCATTGATAAGAATAAAAGAATGGAGACCTTTAATTTGTTATTATACAGATAGAAACAATGATAATCAGTTTTTCAGATTTCTTTTTCTTTTTAGTATTTTTGTAGGTTGAAAGATTGATTTCATTATTCGTTTTGATGTGTTTATAGCATTTTATGAAAGATTTTACATCAACTATAGGGTGTCATATCTTTTAATCTACGACCTTGTGTGATGATGCTTCTGGACTACCACAAATGTAACTGGGGACTGGTCCACAAATATTCAGCCTTCGATCACATTTGTGATAGGCCAGAAACGTCAGCATACAAGATTGTTTACCAACAACCACACATATCGTTATCATGATTTGTGGGAAGAGAATTATTTTATTGCTCTTTTGTTACAGTCTTTGACTAACAATTTCTGTTATCTATATTTTAGATGTACTCATTTTGTCTCCATTATTCCTCTAGACCCAAAGACATCTGATAATGGATCAGCCATCAGCGGAGCTTCTTCGAACAAAGGTGAAGACAGCTTGCGATTCTACTATATAGCCATAACTGGAGCTTCTTCAAACAAAGATGAAGACAGATTGCTATTCTACTCTATATAGCTGGAACAAAATTAAAAATAAGTTTTCGTTATGATTAACTTTGTGATTCATTGGTTCAATTTAAATGATCAAATATCTATGCATAGGATACTATATTCATAGAGGAATTTTATTAAGCAGTCTTCATCAGTTTGGACCTCCTCTTTATTGATGTACCATTGTGATTCTTTATTTGTAAATAAGTAAGTAAGATTTAAGGGGATTAGTCTGATTTAGATCAAGTGAGAGAACAAAGAAATGTAATTAAACCGTGTTATGAATGTAGATGAAAAAAGTGAAAACTTAACATGAATATATATATATATATATATATAGATACATACACACATTCCGAAGAAATTAAATTAAAACTCAGTCTCAATGAGTTCACTTAAATTTTATTCGAACACATCTATTCGATGTTTCGATATTTTGATGTAAAGTGTAGAATAAAGTACTATAAACACATCAACAATGAACAAGACCAATATCTACCTAAAAAACTATCAAAAAGAAAAAGAAAAACTATGAAAGATCTAATATTTTTTATATTATCTTTATAATAGCAAAGGGCTCCTAAACTTAGTTCATATAATGACCATTATGGTCATTTTTTGATTTTTATCGCTTTTCCATGTTTGACACCCCCACTAACATTCTTTAAATATGTCAGACTATTTGTATATTTGAAGTTGATTTTTATGTCGTTGGATGCTATTGTACAACTTACACTAATTCTTGAGTATATGTTTGTCATTTCACACTTCTAACAATATTTTATGAAAGCTTTACATCAAGACATTGTTTTCACTATTTTCGTTACTTCTACATGCTAAAAAACTATCAAAAAGAAAAAGAAAAACTATGAAAGATCTAATATTTTTTATATTATGTTTATAATAGCAAAGGCCTCCTAAACTTAGTTCATAT
>JAJOOS010005855.1:0-16293 GCA_029582725.1 Solanum chiquidenum
CTCACAATTAGTACATTTATAGTTTACTTTACTTGTAATAAATTAATTTTTAAGAAAGGTGTTATCCGATTGAAGATGAGATTATGACTTTTTGAGAATATAAATGATGTACACTAGATAGATGATAGTGTCACCAAAACGCGAATACAAAATCTTAACTAAATGAAATTTGATCTTTAGAGTTCAAAACAAAAATGTCAAATTAAGGAGTAATGCTTGATTTTGTCAATATTGACAAAGCTCAAAATTTATAAAACTTAGAAGGTAACATATTCTTATTATAGAAACAATTAACTAACATCAGGCCTATTTGGAGGGAGGTGCACGCTCGCAACAAATCTCACCATTAGTTAAGAGGGATCCTTGTTTTATTAATTTTCTTCTGCCTTCGCTGAAATTTAAACCTGAAACCTCGTGGTTCTCTGTCAATTTATTGACGATTACTTGTTTTCAACACTCAAGTTTAGGTACACTTCTAGACTTATTTTGGTTCCCAAGGAGATGGCCTAGTGATCGGAGTAACCATCTGAAGATTTTAGGTTAAAAATTCAGCTACGACACAAGGTGTGTGGGTCCATCTGCTCCAACTTTTATGAGCACGATTACTTTGGTAATATGTACTTGCGAGGTGAACAACTCAGCTCACGTATTAGTTAAGGTGCATCCAAGTTGACTCAAACATTACTTAAAAAAGTATATTGTCACAGAGAAGTTAAATAGAATAATATTGTTTTAGTGTGTATCTCCCCAGGCATGACTATATTAAATATCTATAATAGCTTCTGACTTGCAAATAAAAAACTATACTTCCAGTATGTATATATACCGTCAATCAAAATCCAAAAAATAATCACCAAATAACAGCTCTTTCAATAGTACTAAAGTTATGATGGCTCAATACAGGTCAATTTTTAATATAATTGGGCTGATGTGTGCTCTTTCCATTTACCACTAATGCATCTGAACCGAACAATTCACAAATCTATATTGTTCATTGTGAGTTCCCTGATGGGGAAAGGACTACCAGAAATCAAGATTTAGAAAGCTATTATCTTTCTTTCTTGCCTGCAACAACCTCGGATAATGCCCGTGAAGCACCACGATTGATATATTCCTATCGAAATGTTCTAAAGGGTTTTGCAGCTAAGTTATCACCAGAGGATTTAAAGGAAATGGAGAAAATGGAAGGATTTGTCTCTGCACGCCCTGAGGGGATACTTGATTTGTACACCACACATAGTGTCAATTTCATGGGGTTGAACCAGAACATGGGGTTCTGGAATGACTCGAATTATGGGAAAGGTGTGATCATTGGAGTTATTGACACGGGAATTTTCCCGGACCACCCTTCGTTTAGCGACTGTTTTACTCGAAAAGATATGTAAAATAAAAAATGACTTAGTTTTGAAAAATCGATCAAACTTATGATTTAAAAGAAATCGAATTTCCAAAAGAACAGAGTCGCCACTTAATTTTTTTTTTAAAATCAAGAAAAAACTTAAGGTTTTCAAAAGATTTAAACAGATAAAATCAATTGAAAATAAAAGGGTTCGAAGTTCAATGTACATTTCGAGAAGGTGTTAGGCCCTCGAAATGTCCGCTAACTTGCGGTTGACCGGCGATTTGACTAAAATAACTTTTCAACTAACCTTTAAAATTTAACTAAGTTTAAGAAAGAAATAAAATTTTAAGTTGTTACTTTTAAGGAAAACAAGTTCGGCATAATTCCTATTAGGACAAAATAATCATATGTAGCTAAATATATAAATGAGTAAATAATAGGTATTTCAAAAATAAGAAAGGTTATCTTGGGGAACTTAATTAAATTTAACCATAAAAAAACAAATAAAGTTAGTTAATCATTAACATGAATAATAATAAAGAAAGAAGGAACAATTGGACTTGGGTCTTTTTGCCCAAATCCAAATGAATTGGGCTTTGGCCCACCTGTCCTAACTCTAAGAAATCTGATATACATTAGATGTATACTGCTGTATACATGATGTATCTCGGCCCATTTTGCGTATATTGAGCTGTATACCAAACGTATACAGCCTACTTCAAACTCCAGCAGCTGTATCCTGCACCTCATACTCGAATTTCAACGTTTGGACCTGTATATCAGCTGTATACAGCGGTATACAGCCTATTTTTAAAGTATCTGAGGTCCGTCTGAGCTTCCTTTAGCATGTATTTCAGCTTCCCACTTCCCAAAGATAGTCAAGGCTTGACTCGAAGAAACACAACTCGAAGAAGTGCAAGGGTGGAGTCCAAAGTGGACTCGAATCGATACCGCATGTAAAAAAAAAAGAAAGTCACATAAGAACCTCTTCACTTGGATTAACTTTAATAGAGCAAGCAAGAATTAATTTGTGCAAAGAATCGACATCTCCTTCGGAGCAGCGTCCCGAGACAACGAGTTGAAGAGCTTTCCACGACCACAAAAGAAAACTCCGAGAATATTGACGAACTCCGGTGAGTGGAGTGGTGAATGAGAGGAAACAACAGGTAGCTATCGATACCTTTACTTTGTGACGCTATATGACCTTTAATTTCTTTTCATATAAGCTGTGTTTTCCCCTCTCTTTTTTTCTTTGTTTCTTGCCTTTTAGCTTTTCTCTGTACATCCCCTTCTTTTCCAACTCTATTTTTTTTTTCAACCGAAAAAATCCCCCTTTCCCTATGAACAGAAAAAGATCTTATATAGGGAGATATTAGGGTAGATTTTAGGGGGAAACAGATAGAAATTTGGGGTCAATCACGAATTCAAAATTTGAATTCTTTCACCGATTTGGACAAGCACCTTTTTCTTGAGGTCTTGACTCATTCCGAAAGGGGAAAGGAGGACAGAGGCGTGCCTCTTTCTTGCTGTTGCGACATTAATGGGGATAAGGACATTGGCTTTCCGTCTAGTTGTTGTTGTCGCGATTTAGCAGAGAAGAAGAACAGTAGCGGGTCGTTTGGTGTATTATAATGCTGCCGGGTTATTTTCTATGTTGTATGTATGTTGGTGTTGTATAATAATGTTAGAAATTGGGCTGGGAATTGGGAGTTGGGCTCGGCAGAATTGGAAAGCAAAAAGGGAATGGATTTTGGGCTTGATGATTGTTAAGAGAAAAATGGCCCAACATGGGTCTTGCAAAAGGTTGAAATTAAGACTAGAAGATGTCTATATATTTGTAAAAAAAAAAAAAGACTAGCCAAGAGTATTTAGAATTTAGCTTTAAATTGAATGTTATTGGCAAATTAGGCTAAAATCAAATAAGATGAATTACTATGAATTAATTAATGAACTTCTTAATCTTAACGAAATAAAATAATTAATTTAATGACAAACTAATAATTCAAAATTATAACCATAATTTAAACTAAACTAATTTAATAAGATACATGCTAAAAATTAAAATCTTTTTGAGACGATTCTTGAATATTTATAAAATATACTAATTATATACATAATTATCTAAACATATATATATTATTTAAAAAGTTATAAAAAAGTGACAAAACTATTTAAAATAACTCGCGAACTATTTTTTTTTGAAATTTTATTAATTATTTCAAATTGTTTGGAATTTAAGAAGCTCAATGATTAATTTATATTATGGAGGTCCAAAATTGGATGTCAACATCACTAATTATTAATTAATTATTTCTATCATAAGAATATTTTTTTTACACGTGTTGAGCCATGAAATTGACAATAATTTACTAGAGTATGAGACTTTATAAAAGGAGAATGCTACAATTTCTTAAGACAAGATACAAACTTTAAGACTCGAAGCATTTGCAAACATAACTGATCATGTTCATATTCAAACTATTTATTGTTGAAAATATCAAAAGACGAAGAAACATATATCATAAAAATCACACAAGAAAAAAGTCAAATTAATTTAAATTATTATATATAGCTAAAAATTATTGTACTTTACTTTTAAAATTAATTAGTCATTATTTACATGCTTATTAATATTATTTGTATTATTTTAAAAATTATATATGTTGACATTGGACAAACGTGCAACACACGTTCCCAAAGACTAATCATATCATCATATATCATATATTACTAAAAGTGGGAAGCTCCAAAGTTCAAAGTTGGATTATCATTTTGCCCTTACATTATAATAAAATATACTAATACTAATTAAATATTAAAAAATAATTCTACCATATTATATAATTATTGATTAGTAATAAGTCTGAGTTCAAATAATGTGACATTTTGGAGAAAATGAAAAGTCTATTACACAATTTCATAATAATGTTAAAGGAGAGCAGTTACAATGAAACTCTTCAACTTTTCCTTTTCGTCTCTTTTCATATGCAAAGTATGCTCTTATTTTTTGGTGTGGATTTGTTATTGCTAATTGCTTTTAGTGATAAATATATCCTCTACTGTTCCTTTTTCATGATATTGATCAATTGCCAAATAATTGCAAGGGGTTTACTGTTAACCAATTTCTCCGCCTTGATGCTCAAATTGCACATTTATTTCATTTTTTTTGTTTCTTTATTGTATATCAACCTTATTTAGGCATAACTGTGCTCATATTTTTATTGTTTGGTGAATATTTTTCAAGTTATGACTTTGTGGTTGTTGAGGCATCAAAATTATAAGGAGAAATTGTTGATTTTAAATTATCTATGTATTTGTATGCATTATACTTGTTCTGCATCATAATTAACCATTTATTTTTAATTCATTCAATTGGATAAAAGATTTGAGAGGTATTTTAATTTTTGTGAAATGAAAGTGTATCTTTTTCTTTTGTCACTTTGGTGTTACACTTTCAATCTCATTCTACAGTTTTTGTATTTATTTCATTAATTTTTATTCTAACATGGCCGAGTTGGTTCAGTTTTTTCAAATATAAAACCAAATTATTTGTGTCAGATTTTTAAATTTATAAATCAAACCAAATCAATAAAACTCGGATTTTTCAACCTCGAGTTTTTTTGGATTTTTTTGGGTTTTTCCGGTTAAGTATCCGTACAAACATATAATTCGCTTGTACTTCAAATATTTCTTTAGTCCTACCAAAATACAACCATCTAAGGTGTTTCTTAAGAAAATAACACAAAATATGATATGATTAATGACACTAAAATATCCAACAAAAAATATAATAATGAAATCGCGTAAAATAAATATTGCAAATTAACAAGTCATAATGAAAATGATCATAATTTAAAAGTACTAAATCATGCTAAAATAAGTTTAATAAGTATTAGTTACATGACTAAATATTAAAGGAAATTCAAATTAGATTATGTATTTTAATTGTCTAAACCAATGTAAATCTAACGAACCAATATTCAATATTATTGTCATTCTTAGTGTTGAGTTGATTTTCTTTTCGCATTAGTATTAATTTAATTTTGTTTTAAGCTTTATTATATTTATCAACATTTGTGAACTATAATCTTTATTGAACCATTCACAATTCTAAGTTTCAAACTTGAAATAATATATTAAAAGATAAAAACTATGAAAAAGTATAAGAAATATTTAAAAATTATATCAAAGTAAATACTTTTATGTATAAAATAAAATTTTAAAATTATATATATAATGTCGGGTTGATTTTTTTAGTTAAAACCAAGCCAATCAAAATATAGTCGGAGTTTTTTTTTTCAATACCAAACCAAGTCAAACCAAACCACTAGTCGGGTTTCTTTTCTGGTTTGACTCACTTTACAGTATAGTTCGGTTTTCGATTCGATTTTGTACCCCTAGTTATCCTCTTTGAATTTTAGAGACTACGAGGGTAAAAACATTGAAGTGTCATCTTTACGTAAAATGCTTGCTTGGCTGAGAAAAGAAAAATATTTTATTAGGTAGTGCAAGTTAATTTTATATTTCACTTAATCTGATAAAACATTTCTAAATCAATTCAAACAATTCTATTTGTGCTCTATTTGGGCTTTTGTAATAGTATATATGTTTCTTCATATTTTTCTTGTAAATTTGTTAAATATTTTTACATGCATTTATTAAATTTAGAGCAAGAATTCACTTGCATACTATTCAGGGTGTGCACTATTTGGATTAAACTGAATAATCAAATCAAATCAAACTGAATTTTTATTTGGATTGATTTTTTAGTTTTTCGAATTGGTTTTGGATTAATAAATTATTTTGTTTGGTTTCGAATTTTAAAAAATAAAAATCGAAAACCCCGATATATATATATATATAATGTTTAGGTTTAAGATTAAGTTGGAGTTAACCACTTTTGTCCCTTTTTTGTTATTGCCTTTCATGATGATTACGTTTATATTTTATGTTTGAACATCTATAATAGGTATACTTATAAGTATTGTGTTTTAAGTTTTACTTATGCTTTATATTAGAAAGTATATTTAAGAGATTCAATACTATTTCTTTGGTTATGTTATTAATTATTGACATAACCGAATAACCAAGCCGAAAAAAGCCAAACCGAATAGAGAAAATTCAAACCAAACCAAATTTATTTTGAATCGAATTGGGTTACACTTTTCCAAAACCAAAACCCAAAAAATCCAAACCGAAAAAACCGAATACACACCCCTAATACTATCAGAGGCTATTATAGCGTCCCACTTATTGTGTTTTTAATGAATAAATTCAAAATAACAAAATCTGCAACATTTTAATTTTTCTCCCTCCGTCTAATCATAGTTGTCCACTATATTATTTTTGGGATGTCCAACAATAATTGTCCACTTTATGATATCAATGTATAATTTTACACTTAGTTCCTAATTTACCCTTATCATTAATTATCGTTATTTTCTTATTATATTTTCAACACATTGTATTTGTTATATTCAATTGGTGATATAATAAAATTACCCTTCTATTTATAGTTTTTTAAGAAGTGTGAATCATGGACAAATATTGTTGGACAGAGAGAGTAATATTTTCTTTTTAAAACTTTTTAAATATGCAATTTTTTTTTAATAATTGGAGGCTAACGTGCAACGCATGTTCCCAGAAACTAGTGTAGTTAGATAAGTATGATGTGTAATAAATTTGATTTTGATGTTATTAGACATAAGCAATGCATATGTTACGATTGTTTCTCACTTAATTATTTCTTATAAAAATATTTAGGGTGCGCATTCAACTATGCTAATTCGACAAATGATTTGATTATTACTAAGGAAAAACAAGGGAGTGTTTCTAGGTGGGCTGATTTGTTTGATGAAGAAGAATAAGTTTCACCTCCTTCTCTGAATAACAAATTAAGCCCGGAAACTTTAATATTTGTGTCTAAAAGTGTGATCACAAAAAAAAATGAGTCAGGTGCCTTAGCATCGGGAATTAGCCAATGTATTGTTTTGGGAAAGGAATTCTTTGAGGATGAAGAAGATAATACGTTAGATATATGTTTTGATAAAGTGACTAGGGATGATGATCTTTCACCTAGGCAACAAAGAAGTGGAAGTAACAAAAACAAAAAAATAAAGATAAAAAAGACACATGGAAGGCAACATACTTGGGATAGTAAGGTGACTGAAGAATTTGTTCCAAGGCCTCTACCTATGCGACTGACAAAGAAAAATCATATGACAGTCTCAACAACGTCGACAAGATCCAATAAATCCAAGAAGAAGTGATGAATGATCAAGTGTTTATAGACATATTTGAAGAAGAAGACAAGAGGAATATACTTCAGGTTACTCTAGATGGCAAACTATCTTTTTTAGTTCATACATATGTAAAAAGAAGTTTGAGATTGATAACTCAACCTTCTTCTTAACGTTTATATTTTTGCATTATTTAAGTATCCTCATAAGTCATATCATCATAGAGTGTATCATAAACTCTGTGATGATCATATATAGAATACTTAGTTTTTTCTAGCTCTTATTTTTTCGATGTTTGTTAATTAGTAGAGGTTTGTTACCTCATTAGGATTGGTAAGGTAAGACCTAACCCCCCTTGCTTATACTTATTCACGTTGAAGATTTTATTTTATTATTTATAAAAGGTTGCTAGATGCTTTGTCTAGTGATATTAATTTGTTTTTTTTAATTAAAAAAACTATGGCATTTTTTATTTAACTGGCTGTCATAGCAAAACTCTCATTAGGAATGCACATAACTGAAAGTAATTATACTTTATCTTTTGTTAGTAAATCCTACGTGAAGAAAAACAAATGGAACAAAGTATCTGATCCTCCCATATGATAATATTAAATGTTATACATTAGTTCTCCTTACTTATTGAAGCATTTTTCTTTCAATTTTTATGACTATTTTAGGAGTGATTCAACTATTTATTTTCTTCCAAAATCATTCTATCACGTTAAAAAACATAATATCAATAGCTTTTCGATGGCTATTATTTTCCTCATTCTCACCCTCAAAATTTATATTGTATTTTAAGCAAACACATTCTAATGTAACTTTCATTTAAAGCAGTTTAATTTGCTCATACTATTTATCTTTCACTTGTTAATTATCATATATTCTATAAAGAAATATATTATTACTTTAATTTTATAAAATAAAATACTGATCATTAAATACATGATACCAAATTGTGAGAAATCAAATTGAGACTGCAAAGTATCAATAACTACTTTAGAAAGAAAATGAATAATATATTAATAATTTCTTAAATAACCTAAGAAAGATAACTTTTATAAATATTCAGTTGAATAACTAATTAATACAATAACATTTTTTTAAAGAAATTTTTTCATTGTGTGCTTTGGGTATGAGCTCAAAATCCCAAAGGTAAAAAAAACTGTATTGGAGTACTCAATGTAGCATCTCTTGAGTTGACACGTGTTGCATCATCTCCCAAGTTCACCTGTTGATGCCCATATAAATTTTCGTTTCCTTTTTTTCTCTTTTTTTTGGCCATAAAAAAATTATAAAAATCAACTAAGACAAAGATAATGAACGTGAAAACAACAACAATAATACCAATATATATATATATATAGGAACTAGCTTACCAATGCTGTAAGGGATGTCACGTTCAGATAAGTAGTTAGCTTCTCCCCAATTTTTAATGTATACCCCATTATAAGATTTAGTACATGTTCCAACTACATAATTTTTTATCAACTTTTTACCGCGCACATGTGATATACGTTTCGGTGTCACCTGTAAATTAAATCATTTTAATGATAATGTATAAAAGAGTCAATCCCATTATGTATTCTAAGATTATTTTTTTTGAGCTAACCTGCGATGTATCTTCATTTTCTCTTGATTTCTTTGTTATTTCAGGAACTTCCCCATATACAACAAATTTATACACTTCTACCAAAGATCGATTTTCTTTGTTCGTCTCCAAATGATGGTAGACCTGTTTATCAATAATAATTAAATGCTTATTTTTTTCACAATCTCATCAAAGAAAATATACATAATCGATTTTGTTGGCAGAAAAATATGCAGATTATTTAAAAGGAAACTTACATAATCTACTATTAAGCCACCTGGACGAGAAATATTATTGATGATCCAATTTTGCCTTCTCTATTCAAATGTATATGTATGCATGGAATGCATATTTTTTGGTATAATCTCATTTTGCCACCAAATCAATATTTACGGAATTTAAATTTATCCAATATATATATTCTCAAAAGGTAATTATCTAGACAAAGTGGGGAGCATCAACATTTTGTCATCAAGTGGCACACAAGATATTGGAGCATCATATTTTATATTCTAAAGATCATGACCTGGCAAACACAATACAATGAAGTATGTTTCTTCTACTTCTATCTAGAAGGCTAGGTCTAACTGTTTCCGACGTATTTGTACAGTTAATTTTGAATGAAACTCTAGAATTAGCTTATACACACTTCTTTGGACTGTTTTTTTCTTGAGCTAAAGGGTTTATCAGAAACAACAACTCTACCTAAAAGGTAATAATTAGGTCTGTGTACACTTTATTCTCCGCATACCCCATATCGTGGGATTACACTAAGTTTATTGTTATTTTTTTAATTTTTTTTTTTATTATTAATATGACATATTTAAATGTTGTTGTGATACAATTCATATCTTTTAATTTTAGAGAAGAACATTTATCTTGTTTTCAAAAAACAATTAACATTAAAATTTTGTGTAGGAATTCATCAAAAGATTTTTGTAAATGTATTAAAAGGAACAAAAACAAACAACTTATAATTGGAGTAATTTTTCCAAAGAGAACCTGCAAAACATCAGTGTTTGCTTTTTTCAGTGCAATAAAAGATATGGGAACGTCCATTAATGTTGCATCCTCATCACCATCAACTCGGCACTACTTATGCATTCTAGTCGAAAGTATGAAAAAAATAATTAGATATTTTGTAAAATGAAAAATTGTGTGGAGTAATAGAAAAGACTTTCAAGAAAAAGATCAAAATTGCTCGCTTGCTAGTAATTTACACACGCGCGCACGCGCACGCACACGCAAATGCGCGCACACACAAATATATATATATATATATATATATATATATTATAGAACTAATATTTTAAGAACTTAATCAAAGTGCTAGAATGCTCAAAAAAATATTTGATCATCAATCTTATGCATTTTGTAACAAGATCAATGATGGTTGTGGTTATGAAGATTCACTAAATAATTTGGTGTAAGATGAAAAGTTTCATCCTAAATCAGAATTTTATTCTATTTATATTTTTGGTGAAAACTAATTATTTTATAAATAGAGACATGAGGATTCACGTAGCCAATTTCATTTTTTTAAAATTGAGATATAGTTAAATGTTGTTGTTGTTGCGACTTAGATGTTTTATCTCCAAATTTTTTTTATCTTTTTTCCATAAGATAACTAATATTTTAAAAGTTATTACCGAATAGATCAAAGAAAAAAAACACTAAATACCTTATAATAAGTATGCTAAACAATAGATGATTTTTTCAAAGCATACAAATAAGACACCAACTTGTGGTGCAATAGAAGATATGGAAACTACCATTGCATCTATACGATCAACTTTGTGGTGCTTATCCATTTTCTAGTAGAAAATATGAAATAAAAAAGTTATTACCGAATAGATCAAAAGATTTGTGTACATGTCTTAATAGAAAAAAAAAACTAAACACCTTATAATAAGTATGTTAAACAATAGAGGAATTTTTCAAAGCTTACCAATGAGACACCAGATTGTGGTGCAATAGAAGATATGAAAACTTTCATTATTGCATCTCTATGATCAACTTTATGGTGCTTATCCATTTTCTAGTATAAAATATAAAACACTTAGTTATATATTATGTAGCATTAAAAATTGTGTGAAGTGATATTGGAGGAAATAATAAAAAATATATCATTTAAAGAAATAAAGATGAAATTGTTAGTTTGCTAGTAATTTGTACATGTAAATTAATATTTTAAAACTTGATAAAAGTTATAGAATATCACAAAAGATAAAGAAATGGATGTTTTTCCATAAGTCTTATGATTTCAATAACCTGGGGCGGCTCAACATAATTCGAGGTCTAAAGCAAAATTTTAATTAGAAGCCTAAAATCTAAATAAACTTTATTTGTATTTATTTATTTTTCTATATTTTTAGATGTAAATTACTACATAATATCTTTTATATAAATGATTTTTTCAAATACTTTTTTTAATTATTATTTTTAGGTAAGATTTTATCAACTCAACATTGAAAAACATCCTTTTATTGAGACAATTATTATATGAATTGTTAACATAATTCTATAAGTAATAAGTTGATAAACTTTAAAGATAAGAGTTAAAAACATAGAATCTGATTCAAAAAGTTGATAACTTGGTATACCTAATTTAATATGAAAATTTTACGAAGAAATAGTTTTTTTTTTGTAATTCACTTTGTTCAACACTTTTTGACTATTGATTCATATTTTTGAGAGAGTATTACTCTAACTATAAAAGATTTAAAGAAATAGAGTGCAAAATGAGTTAAAAATGATAAATAATGTGAGTGTTAGTGAAGAGAATGTAAGAATCCAAAACAGTATTTTCTTGAATTCTTCTATTTTAATGGGGTTAAGATACATAATTTTTTATTTGTACAAATTTGAGGCCCCCAAAAATTGGGGACCGAAGGACAATGCCTTAAATTTTATAGGCAAGAGCCGACTCTGTCAATAACAAGTGCAGTGATTTTCTTGAGAAATTCAAACTTCTTAGTAACTTGCCTAGCATCTTCACATAAAAAGAAATTTTTACTTTCTATTCATGTAAATAAATTATAGTTTCAATGGTCACATAAACTAATTTATATTTTAATATATTTATCTATAACATAGTTTGAGAGGAGTAATGATAGTAAGTTAAGTGCTCTATGTTAATTCAAATTAGTTTGTTCAATTATCATCAAAATTACCATGTTTAGTTAGTAGGCGTTTGGACATGCGGTTTCCTCTTGTAATTTTAAATCATTAGATGAAAATTAGCATTTGGATAAGTGATTTCATCTCGTGATTTTAAATTATGAGATGAAATCTCAAATTCTCCAAAACTCTTGACTTGAGAATTTCATATCATGATTTCACATTTTTCAAATACAAATATTGACACACCAATTTATATTATATATATATAAAAAACAATGATATAATTACACAATTTTTTTGCAAGAATACCAAAAGGCTAACGAAATATTTACAAAATGTGAACATGATGATAAATTACTAATTCTATTGACCATGTTCAATTTTATTATAGAGTACTACACTACAACTCATGATTAATGTTACCTTTTCATTGAACAAAATAAAAGTTTTATCTATATATATTATATATTTTTAAGAATAACTTTTTTATAGTGTATTTTCTTTTGTCATGAACTTTTGCTTATTTGGTATGACTGTAAAAAGAAGAATTGGGGTACTTTTGATAGTTTTCACAACTTGTGGTTTTTTTTTATGTTTATGAGCCAAAAATACAATTTAAAAATTCAAATTGCATGTACAGACAAAGCTTGAACTTAATTTCATATTATGATTTCATCTCACATGGTTATTTATTAATCTAATATTTTTGATATGGGTATAAAGGGTTCAAAAGATTTCCGTATGTGGTGAGTTTAATCAAGGGTAGATGTTTGATTTCTTTCATAACCTTACGGTTTTTGTATCGAGGTGATACCATAGTAATTTTCTAAGTCATGTATGGTTTGGATTTGAAAAAAAAATATTTATATATTTTTAATACTTGAATTTTTTTTCTCAAAAATAAAAACTTTCTTCATGCATTATAACCATTAATTCTATAATAATTATTTATTATGTTTTGATTTTTTCCCTTGTATATTTTAGGAAACTCATAATCACTATTGGTTTAGAAGACCTTCTGTCCTAATAGATTTGTAAAAGGAATATATTGTCCTTCTAGGATTGGGAGAACATTTTCCTTGTAGGTTTGGGACTACTGAAATTTATATATAGGGATATAGTTGGGGATTATAAAGCATGGTACACGACACAATGTAGTCCTAAAGGCTTGAGAGGATTGTAAAGAAAAGACTTTTTCTTTTCTTTCATAGTGGAAAACTCTCTCTGCTTTTTCGCTTAGAGGATTAGGCCTAGCCGAACTTCGTTAAATCCTTGTATTAATTTTTCTTCTCTATTTTCTTTGTTTGTAATTGTGTGCTAGTTAATTCACGATATTTTCACAATAATAAATAGTGTTATATGGACGAAAGTTATTGTAACACCCCAGAAATTTTTTGAGCTAAGACTCGAACCGTTCTTCATAGTGAGTGAGATTTTTGCAAAGAATTTAATTTTTTTTGAGTGTTAAGTTCACTAGATGTAGCACCTTGAGGTTCAAGAAGAACTTAAGAGAAAAGCATTCAAGTCATTCCTAGTTTTTCTTAAGTTTTGGGTCAATTTCAAATGACCATAACTCCTAGTACATGATGAGTTAGGTGAGCTACAAGATAGAAAATTAAATCCCTTCGAGTCCTCTTTCCAACGCCGCTGAGTTTGCTCAATTCTGAGCTCTGAGTAAAACATTATGACTGATTTAATAACGTCGCGCATTCCTGGCAGCAGCTCCAATAGCTCCGCGACGCGGAGCCAACACGGACCTCACTGCCTGGTGGAGAATAATTCTGACTCCCAACTCGTTTTAATTATTTCCTTAGGGGTATTTTAGTCCTAAAAACCCTTAGGAGGTCATCTAAATTGCCCTAAACGTGTAGAAAATCAGTTTACTTAAATCAAAACCCTCTCATTCACTCCAAAGATTCTACGCTCAAGAAATTCAAGAAACGATAAGGCTAGTGTTCATATTTCAAGGTTTTCCTTCAAGTTCTTCAAGAAGATGATTCTTTCAGGTATGTAAGCTTCCATAGTGTTGGGTTTGTTCACCCACACGCCAATCATGTTAATTTCAGCTTTAAATTCGTTCTAAAAGTTAAAGCTTTGATGTTCTTGTTATGTATTCATGAATTTGCTTTCGTTCTTGAATTGGGCTGAGATTGAGGAGTTCTTGAGGTTAATGCGTCGATTTATAGAGTGGTTAGATTTAGATTCTAGTGTACATGTGCTGGGTATCTAAATCTAAAGAGAGATTGAGCAAAAGAATCGAAGTTAGGCGAATTGGGGTTAGAAAACGAAGGAGGAATTCCGTAGGTTGAAATTTGGAACCCCCTCTGCGTCGCGCAACCACTTCCCAGATTTGGGAATTTCTGTTTCGCGTCGCGGAGCTGACACGGAGTGTTCTGCCTCAAAATCCATTTTCGAAATTAAAATTTAAATGCTTCTCCGCGTTGCGGACCCACCTTAAGATATTGATTTTTGGTCTTTTTCATGTTTAGCTATCTAAATTCATTCCTAAACATCATGAGACCTTTCCTATCACAAATCACAACCTTGAATTCATAAATCACATTTAAGGTAGAGTTGAGAATCAAGTTTTGAGAATTCATTCGAACATTCTAAGAAAGCCCTTTAAGTCCTTTTGAGGAGTCTTTTACAATTTCTAATAACTTGTTTCAAGACTCGAGCAAGTGAGTACGAGTGAGGAGAATGTATTCATGAGTCTACTTTATCATTACAAGATCCTTCATACCATGAAGCATAAATCTTGAATTCATAATTCACAGTCAAGAGAGAGTTAAGAGTAGAGTTCAAGAAAGCCTTTGAGTTCAATTGTGAATCCTTTGAGATCAACTATCGATTTGAAATAAGTTTTGAGGAAGTAAGTCAGAGAATGAGAAGAGTTGTATACATGAGTTCCATATCGTTATGTAGACCATTGAGTCGAGTTGTTTCATGCCCATAATTTCGCATGAACTTTGTAAGTTGAGCATCTTTCAGAGAAGTGATATCTTCAAGTTCTAAGCCTTTAAGTGTTGAGTTCATAATCCCTTTTGAGAAGTATATTTGAGTCCTTGAGTTGGACATTCCATGCCCATAATTCCGCATGAACATTATAAGTCTAACAGTCTTGAGATGAGAAGTATCTTTGAGTCGTTGAGTTGAGTAGTTCATGCTCATAATTCCGCATGAACTCTGAGTTGAGCATTCTTGAAATGAGTAGTATCATTGAAGTTCTTGAGTTCCAAGTATTTGAGTTCTATCTATGGTTATTGAAAAACTTGCATGGAGTCGTTCATATCCATAATTCGGCATGAACCATATTTTAAGAAGTCTTTTACAAACGTTTTAACTTTATTTTAAGACTTAAGTTTTGAGTTCAGTAAAGAGTAAAGTTGAATTTCTTTTCTTCAAAGAAGTATATGGGGACTATGTATTCCCAAAGAGATTTAAAAATGTTTTCACATCTAAATAAGAACGAAAACTGAGATTTCCAAAGAGCCTTCGGGCTAGTTTTCAGAAAAGAGTAATAGCTTTCTAAATGAAGCAAGAAGGGAAACTGAGATTTTCAAGATAGCCTTTGAGCTAAGTTTTTGAGCACTAATCTCAAATCACAGAAAGAATCATGTTTTTAAAACATAAAGTGCTAGTATATTTTGGGAGTAGTATTGAGCACCGATATGGGTGAGAGTTCATATAACTCACAGCCCCCATAAATCATGTAGCCACCATGGGTAGAAAAGGGTCATACTTTTTAGATGAACCCTTTTCACAATAGACTAGTGGATCCATTAGGCAGTTCAGGTCCTATACCTTTGGCCGGGTATAGGATGCGCTGGCAGCGTGAGGTAGATCGCTGTATCATCACTATAGCTCTTAAGTGATGGTTGTCGGTTAGAGAAACTCCCACAGAAGTTATTGTATTCTTATATACATAGTTAATTGTATTTTTACATACATTTCAGAGTTATGTTGTATCCTTGCATACACACAGAGTTGACAACATG
>JAJOOS010005856.1:0-15359 GCA_029582725.1 Solanum chiquidenum
ATAAAAACTTAAATTTTAAAAATTTGAAACATTTTTCAAAAATAATTTTTTTTGGGGGTAGGGGTGGTAGGGTTGGATGAGGTAAACATTTTTTTTTTGTTTGGAGGAGGGGGGTTGGGGCTAGTTTGTGGGGGTAGGGGAAAAAAAATAGTTGCAATTTAAACAATAAGAAAATTAAAATTTTTCATTTTTTTTTAGATGGCAAGGGTTGGGTACGGGTACGGGTATGGGGTAGGGTAAGAAAAAAATATTGTAATTTATGGATGAAGTAGAGTTTTGAAAAATAATTTCCTTAATTTTTGAAGGGAAGTCATTTTCCTTAAATTTGAAGAAAACAAGTTGATTTGGAAAATATTTTATTTATTTATTTATTTTTAAAAGCATATATATATATATATATATATATATATATAGTGGGGTATGTATTTGTAATTATTTTGCTTTTATGGTATTTGCTTAGTTTCCCCTATTAATTGACATTATTTTTTCATTTCAAACATCATCTGGGTAGACTATTCGATTCCTACTTTATATGGTGTCCTTTTTTTTTTTGAGGGATTGTTGATTGCTAGATAAGAAATAAATTATTTATCCACTAATATTTCGTGTAACTTATATTATATTTAATTAGATAGAAAATAAGTTATTTATGTATGAAATTAATATGTTATTTGGTTGACAATTTAGAAACTGACATAACTAATATATATAAATATATATAAATTGTTAATTTTTTTATAAGGGAACCTTATTGTGCTTGGTTCGTGAAAGCTCAATGCTTATGATTTCACCCAACATTATTACTTTTCTTGCTATATCTAAAATGGGACCGCAAAGACAATAGCCACCACTGAAACTTCTTCCTTATTCTTTATAGAAGAATTCCTTACATTCAAATAAGATTTGTCTCCTCTCTATTGAAAGCTTAATTGAGATAAATCAGTTCCCGAACATCTACTATTATACCCATAATGATCGGCCATGCTATTACTTTACCATCCATAATAAAAAAAAAAACATTTGTCTATTCATATAAGGGATAGTATGGTATGCCATAAATTGAGAGAATTTGCACCTCTATTAAATTTTAGAGGACACACAAAAGGTAATAATAAATCTCGTCGTTAATATTAATAAAAAATTATATTATTATATGCAGGTGGAATAAGTAAAACATATATAACTAGCTAATACATGAATAATTAATTCCTACATAACTAATATTGACAAAAATAATAAAGAAATTCACTCATAATTAATTCGTAATTTATTAATAACGGCATAATTCTGACAAACTGTCAAACAATTATATAAATAATGTGTTATACTAACTAGGACTGTCAAAATGAGTCATTTATATGGGTACCTACTCATATTTATCCATTTTAAATGGCTTGGGTACCTTATTTAAAATGAGTAAAAAACGAATATGTAATGACTCGGTCGATCATTTTTTTTTGTGGAAATTATCATTTTGCCCTCCCGATAGTGGCCCCGAGTTTTCCATGATTGAGTTTGAAAAGTTGGTTTTAAACATTGAGTTAAAAGTTGAGATTTTTGGTAAGTTTTAAGTTTGAAAGGCTAAGTTGTTAAGAAAGTGGTTTTCGATGTCTTTTGGAGTTTCGATGTCTTTTGGGATATGTAAAATCTAATCAGTGAGAGTCGTCGGTTTTGATTTTCAAGTCTTTTAATTTTGAGGATTTGAGGTTCTAAGTTGTGAAATTGTGGAATTTTAGCCTTTGGATTGACTTTGGTCAACATTCGGGGTTCGGATGCTTGAATCGAAATTCTATGAGTTCTGTTAGATTCAGAGGATGATTTTTGGCATAGTAGAGGTCTTAGTTGATTTTTGAGATGTCTCGAGTTTATATTGACCTTTTTAGGCATGAGTCAGTTTCTTGTGGTTTTCACGGATTTTCGATTAAGGAGACCTATGTGTCACGACCCAGACCGTCGTGATTGGCACCCACACTATCCCTCCAATGGGAGAACCATTAATACTAATTAGCTAACCAAGTCAATCAAAACACTAAAACATTTAAGGTTACGGAAGCAAGTTAAATGCTAAGAAAAGAAATAGGGAGTGTCATAAACTCCAAACAATAGCCTAACAACTAAACAAATGCGGAATAACACCTAGAACCTGAAAGTTAACATACCAAAACTCTAACAAGATCCATAAGTCTAAACAAGAAGGGTTACAACCCCAAACTAAAGTACTAACAACTTACTAGAAAATCTAAGTCCAAAATGTGGAGATAGATAGAAAGAGAACTCATGGCATCCCAGAAGAAATGGCTCACCCTTGAATTCGAACGACGACCACTGATCTTCTAAACGAGGTCTGTCAATAGCTGCTTGAAGATGCCCTGTACTCAACAAAGAAAGAGCAAGTGCAGTATCAGTTCACAACCACAGTGTACTGGTAGGATCACACGACTATCCCACTAAGTGCACCATACATAAGTAAATACAACATTATAAACATGCAAATACCGAACATGTACAATATCGATTATCACATTCTCAACAATATACATTTACAACAAGTTATTGGTCCTCTCATGGAATCCAAACTCAAACAATTAGTGTACCGATACGTGATACCCGATCCAATATTTATGCCAGAACGTGGCAACCGATCCCATATTTATGACGAAACGTGGCAACCGATCCCAGTTAGCGTGTCGGAACACAACACCGGATCCATTCAACAAGCCACAATCACAATCACAAGTATATTCTCAATAATCATACAATCAAGAAGTGATTCAAGGCATGTAGTCATTTGTTCATACTCATTTACAATTAGTGTGATCAATATTACAACATTCACATACATACATGTTTCATAATAAAGCAAGAACAAACACACATCACACAATCATAGAATCACAACCATCACCTACCTCAAACAAAGCTTGAATCCTCTAAGATACTTGATTCTTCCTTTTCCGGATTCGTTCCGCTTGTTCTTGGTCTACAAACAATAATTATAACACGGGAATCAATAAACGATAACTAATTACCCAAATTACTAACAATTCCATCAACCCTAGATCAAACCCTTGATCTCAATATCCCAATTAGGGCTGTTTCCACCATAAATTACAGATCAAAACCCTCCTCCATCGATAATTACCCATTAGATTACGTTCTACGGATCAAAAAATGGATTCGGAGAGTTGAAACCTTACTTTTAGCCTCAAGAATGGTGGAAAATGGTCAAGAAGTCTCATGGGTTCGTTCCTTAGCTCTCAAGTTCGAAAATTGCAGAATAAAATGTTTTTGGGATTTATTTCCGACTTTAAGTCGCATCTGCCCCGCCACAGTGGTACCCACCCTACTACAACGGCCCCGCCCTAGAGGGAAAAATCTCGCCTCAGCGGCTTGCACAAAACAGTGAGCTATTTTAATAATTCCAAGACCCCACTTCACAACACACCTTCAACCAATGATACTCAGAAACTACCCGTTCACGCTAAGATCAGTTTCGGGAGTTCTACTCACCCGAATTCAATTCCGTAATGTCGTATGAGTTTTTAACGCCTTAGCTATCTACTCATGTAATCAAAATTATATTTAAATCACCCAATTGATACCAGATTTCCCTAGACCTTACTGACTTCGATTTTGTCCAAATCTGGACTAGGTTGGGACATCCCAAGTTACTACAAAAAAATTTTTTGGTCCAATATTTTTCTCCGTTGACTTTTTTATAGCGACGGAAACCGGTCGTTACAATAGATACAAATTTACCCATCACTCGTCCTCGAGTGACAACTTAGGAAAAATAGGCTAAGGAAAGAATGAAGTAGTACCTGAATCGACGAACAATTGGGGATACTTGTCTCGCATGTCCCTCTCGGTTTCCCAAGTAGCTTCCTCGAGTGGACGATGCTTCCATTGTACCTTCATAGACTTAATCTCTTTGGTCCTCAACTTACGCACATCACAATCAAGGATTGCAATCGGTTCATCCTCATATTGAAGGTCTTTGTCTAATACAATTGAGTCCCACTTAATGATGTAATCTCCGTCACCATGATATCTCTTTAACATGAACACATGAAATACCGGATGAAATCCCGATAGGTTAGGAGGTAAAGCCAATCTATAGGCCACGGGCCCTACACATTTAAGAACCTCAAAGGGACCAATGTATCACGGACTTAGCTTGCCCTTCTTGCCAAATCTCATCACCCCTTTCATGGGTGATACCTTAAGAAGAACATTCTCACCAGTCTAAAATGTCATATATCTTACCTTATGGTCTGCATACTTCTTCTGTCTACTTTGGGTGGCCAAAAGCTTATTGAATACTCATCATCTTATCTTGAGCATCCTTCACTAAATCAACCCCCAAAGGTTTCACATCTCCAGCCTCGAACCATCTTATGGGTGACCTACATCCCCTCCCATAAAGTTCCTCAAATGGTGCCATATCAATGCTTGAGTGATAACTATTATTATAGAAGAATTCACACAAAGGTAGGAACTTATCCCAATGCCCTCCAAAATCAATCACACATGCCCTCAACATGTCTTCTAACACTTGAATAGTCCTCTCTGACTGCCCGTCCATCTGTGGATGGAAGGTTGTACTAAAAGTGAGTTGTGTGCCCAATTCATCATGTAACTTCCTCCAAAACTTGGATGTGAATTGGGTACCACAGTCTTAGATGATAGAAAGGGGCACTCCATGCAACCTCACTATCTCTTTCACATAAACTTTAGTCAATTGTTCAACATTATAATCTATTCTTACCGGAATAAAATGGGCTGATTTAGTCAATTTGTCAACCACTACCCAAATAGAATCAAACTTCCCCAAAGTCTTGGGAAGACCAACCACAAAATCTGTGGCTATCCTTTCCCACTTCCATTTCGGAATTGGCATTCTCTGAAGCAAACCTATAGGTCTTTGATGTTCATACTTTACTTGTTGGCAATTTTGACACATAGCCACAAACTCCGCTATGTATTTCTTCATGCCCGGCCACCAATAAATTCACTTCAAATCTCGGTACATCTTGGTCACACTCGGATGAATGGAATATCAAGACCATAGGATTCTGTCAATAATTTCTGAATCAAGTCATCAACTCGAGGAACACAAATCTTTCCGTTAAAGCTGAGCACACCTTCCACATCAAGAGTGGTCTCTTGTGCCTTACCAATCACAATCTTCTTCTTAAGCTCGTTCAAATTTTCATCCTCAAATTGTTTGGCCTTGATATCCTCAATGAACGTGGCCCTTACCTCAATGTTAGCTAACATCCCACCTCTTTTTGAGATGCCCAACCGCATGAATTTAGACTCCAAGGTCTGAATTTCCTTAGCCAACGGTCACTTGGTTACACTCAAGTAAGCTAGACTACCCATACTCACCACTTTTCGACTCAAAACATCTGCCACAACATTAGCCTTTCCCGGATGGTATTGAATGGTCACATCATAATCTTTGAGTAACTCCATACACCTTCATTGTCTCAAATTCAGATCCTTTTGAGTGAATATATGCTACAAACTACGATGATCCATAAACACCTCACACTTAACACCATAGAGGTAATGCCGCCAGATCTTAAGAGCAAACGCTACCGCTGCTAACTCCAAATCATGTGTTGGATAATTCCTCTCATGCACCTTCAATTGACGCGACGCATAAGTTATACCATTCTTATCATGCATCAACACAACACCCAAACCAGAATGTGAAGCATCACAATAAACTATAAAATCCTTACCTTTCACTGGTAATGCTAGAATAGGTGTGGTGGTCAAGAGAGTTTTGAGCTTTTGAAAGCTCTTCTTAATTTTTCAGTCCATTCAAATGGTATTTCCTTTTTGGTCAAATTTGTCAAGTGAGTGGCAATAGAAGCAAAGTTCTTCACAAATCGACGGTAGTAGCTAGCTAGCCCCACAAAATTCCTAACTTCAGTCACAGAACTTGGACGAACCCAATTCTTAACCGCCTCAATCTTTTAACGATCTACCATTACCCCTTCTTTCAAAACTACATGCCCCAAAAATGCAACCGAAGTCAACCAGAATTCACACTTAGAAAATTCCGCATACAACCTTTGTTTCCCAAGAACACCCAGAACAATACGAAGATGGTCGGCATGCTTTTCCTTATTTTTCGAATAGACCAAAATATCATCAATAAAGACTATAACAAACGAATCAAGAAATGGTTTGAACACACCATTCATCAAACTCATAAAGGTTGCAGGCGCATTAGTCAAACCAAAAGACATAACTAGGAACTCATAGTACCCATAGAGGGTTCTAAACGTCGTCTTGGACACATCCTCATGCCTAGTTTTTAATTGATGGTAACCAAACCTTAGATCAATAGAGAAGACTGATGCACCTTGCAATTGGTCAAAAAGATCATCTATTCGAGGCAGTGGATACTTGTTCCGAATGGTGACCCTATTCAATTGACGATAGTCTATACACATCCTCATACTACTATCTTTTTAACAAACAAAATTGGGGCACCCCACGGGGAAGTACTGGGACGGATAAATCTTTTATCAAAAAGCTTTTGGATTTGAGCCTTAATCTCTCTTAATTCTGTCGGAGCCATATAATATGGAGGAATTGAAATGATGCGTGTACCAGATTCCAAATCAATGCAGAAATCTGTATCTCTATCCGGAGGAATACCTGGCAAATCGGTAAGAAACACTTCTCTAAATTCTGACACCACGGGAATAGACTCAATAGATGGAGACTCAACCTTGACATCCCGAATATGAGCCAAATAAGCTAAACAACCCTTCCCTACCAGTTTCCTAGCCCGAATAGAGGATATAATCTTAGCTTGCTTAGGCTTGTACACCCCTTCCCACTCTTATTTTTCCTTTCCTGAAATTTCTAGAGTTACAGATTTAGTATTACAATTTAACACAACATAATAGAGGGACAACCAAGTCATGCCTAAGATAATATCAAAGTCAGTCATATCCAAAATCACCAAATCAGCTTAAGTCTGAAAACCCATAAACAAAATAGGACAAGCACGATAGACATGGGTGACTATGACTGACTCTCCAACTGGGATAGAAAGGCATCAAGTATATCACAAATCATATCAATCTCTGAGGCAAATCGCATAAATACATAAGAATAAGTAGAACCTGAATCAAATAACACATTAGTCATCCGGTTAAAGACAAGAATAGTACATGTGATCACCGCATCAGACGCTTCCGCTTCGATCTTACCTGGAAAGGCATAACACTGAGCCCTATCATCGTGGCAGGTGACTTACCTGCCTGGCTGCACTGCACCTCTGCCTGCGTTACCATTTACTCTACCCTCACGGCCTCGCTGATTACCTCATCGCCCACCTTGTGGACGTCCTCGACCATTATTACCATTTCCCACGGGTACCACCGCTCTAGACTATTGTTGTGCGGAATCCGTCATACGTGGGTGGGGACAATCTCTCCTCATATGACCAGGTTCTCCACAATTATAACAAGTATGATCAAAAGATGGCATGCTGCCCGCCGAAGGTGCGGCTCCCTGGCTATCCTGAATCAAAATCTGAGGTGAAGTTCCGGAGTAATTACCTGTAGAAGGGGGCATAGTGAACTGAATTGGTCGGGTTGCAAGTGTTGGTCTACCAGATCCTCTAGAATAGGAGTCCTGAAAGTTACCAGAATTCTTGGCTTTCTTAGCCAATGCCTTTGCCTGACCGTCTCGCCTCACCCCCTCTAATTTCTTCACAAAGTTTGTTACCTCATTAAAGCTCGTCCCTGCAGAGGTCATATGAACATATAATAGCTGCAACTCAGAATTTAGTCCCCTAATAAATAACCAGATTCTCTCTTCCTCAGTAGTCACCAATTGAGTAGCATATCTAGACAAAGCATGGAACTTGGCCTCATAAGCAGCCACATTCATACCACATTGCTCCAAAACCATATGTTGACTCCCAATTTTGGAGCTCCACAATACAGATTAATCATTGAGCTTCTTAAATTCCAAACGCTTTGAAATAATTAGTTTTTACAAAATTCAAAATATTTTTCAAGTTCTTTTTAATTAATTTTATAATTTTTAAATAGTATATATGTTTTATATAATTTTGTATATAATTAATATATTTTATAAACATTCAAAAATCATCTCAAAAATATTTTAATTTTATTAAATTTGTTTAGTTTAAATTAGGATTATAATTTTGAATAATTAGTTTACAATTAAGTTAATTATTTTATTTCGTTAAGATTAAGAAGCTCGTAAATTAATTGTATCGATTCGTCTCATTTAAGTTTTTAGCCGAATTCACTAATTAGATCATTTATGCTACATTCCTAATTCATTGGCTAAATTCGTAAAGCAATTGACCACTCAATTCGATTAAAATTGTAACTTATTAGCCAAATAGTTATTACCAGATAACCGCGTGTTAGCGGACATTGTTTGTGCTTTCAAACCCTTCCCAAAATGCTAATATGAACCTCGAACCCTTTAATATTTTCATTATATTTTCTATTTTTAATCTTTTTAAAAAATAGTTTTCTTAATTTTTCTTTAAAAATTGAGTGGCGACTCTTAAACCCGTCGTTTCTCTATTTTATATAAAATAGAATGGTGACTCTATTGGGGACTTGAATGGTTCCAACCATAAAATTAACTTGTTTGGCTATATGTGTTTAATTGTTTACTTGTTTTAATTATTGTATATTAAACTGTGACATTCATGGCATTGATTCCGCCAAATGGAAAATAGAATGCATTAGGAAAAAAAGTCATTACGTGGCTTACCATGACTGTCCTTCAGAAAAAACACATTCAAGTTCTTTTGAAGTGATAAATGAATAGTTGACTTGTGGTCATCCAACGTCGTTTATTATACTTCACCCCGTAGTTTGTCAAAATCAACTCATAGTCAACTAGCGTAGAGCGAAACCAAATCTCTTTTAGCACATTGAACTAAGATGACTCAATACCCAAGGTGTGTTGGGCCCATTAGAGAGACCACCTTGAGTTCAAAACGGCCCACGGCCTAAACGGATGTTCATACCTATGTGTTTAAATTTGAAGGTTGTATACGTCATTTGGCACACCATTGTTCCTTGAGGTTGGAAGTTTGACAGTCTGTTCTAGTTGAAGAAGGAGTTATACATGCTACTATTCCATCCAAAAGTGTCGACATCCGTAGATGACAAGAAATCAAAGGCGAAGGACCTTTCATGGAAGCATAGTTTAAGATTGTACCCCTACGCGTGACTGATTATTTTATATCCCATTTGCCCTATTATGTATCCCCATTTAGTTTATTCGTAAAACTTGTATAAATTTGGGTTTTGGGGCAATGAAATGTTTCAAATGATGTTATATATCCTTCAAATCGTTAGGCATACCCTTGATACAAAAGGGTCACATATTTGTTTAGAACGCTCAATATTTGTTGATGTGCTATAACTGCTTATGTGAATATGTTGCTTCGTTTGGAGATATTCTAGCTCACTCTTGTTCGAGATTTTTCAGAACCCCTAAGTACAAATATCAAGTCACTATCGAAAGTGTTTCCAAATACTCCTTGAGTCTTTAGTTTCTCAACAAAATCTGAATTTCTCTTTTAAATATTACTCTCTCATCTCAGAAAAGGTCGATTATTCATCTCAAATCGAAAGAGATTCCAGTTAGTTGAACTACGTAAGACCTGAATTCTCCCTCGTGAGATTCATAGACAACTTTTCAAAGATCGGTCCCTATTTTTGAGAAATTCTATCTTTTCCAACTCTTACAAAGAAATTAGAGTTACTTCTCAATCAAAATTCAGAAGTATGACAATCAACTTTGTTTCGACTCAAGTCAACATTTCTGATTCATTAAGCTCAGAATCAAATAGATAAATTCCTGTCTATTTAGTCATTTCTCTATATATGTGGGCTAGTTTATCTTCAAATGGAGCAACTCTTATGTGTTTGTAATCATGTGTGATATTTCGTATTATTTATCATCGACACAGACATTATTTGTCTTTTGAGTTGTTTTTCTTTGTCAGGTACTCAAAACTGATATGTGTTGAGAAGATGGCTGAACATCCATACTACACAAGGTCTAAAGACCCCAAAGATTCCTTCTCCAATGTTTATCAAAAGGCAAAGAGAAAATTAATGAGAATTTTGAGAATACTGATTTGAATGAAATTATTGTGAATGACTGTATCATTGCTGAAAAAAACAAGTTGATTGCACAATTGTTCAAACAGATTGCTGAAATGAGGGCTGAAATAGATAAGACCCAAGATTTGACGAATTTGGCTATTGTTGCCAACACTCCTACTCCAGACAATGGAAGGCCTCCACTCCATTTTCCTAATTCGGATCCAACATCTAAACATTTTCCAAATAATTCATCCACCGTTACAAATCCAAAACCTCCCATCATTAAGTTAACCACCCTAACCCACATCATGCTAGCTCCTCACACCAAATGTCACCTATTCCTCAAAATCCAAACACCAAGAATCTCCAGAATTTTCCTTCTAGTCATCAAATCCCTACTCAAATTGTCCAAAACCCACCTACCACTCAACCCATACACCTTAAAACCATATTTCATCTTCCAATATCGTCAGAATCATATCCTTCATTTTCCACACACTTTGAACTTCATGATTGTGAGAAGAAGGAGAAGGAGTGGAAGGTCATAAAAGGAAAGGTTGAACAAAGCATTAGAGATGAGGTTATGAATGTAATAAAGGACTTTTAATATACCCCAGACATTGTGGGGTTGAATTATGAAAATTTGTGTCGTCATCCACATTTGGATCTTCCATAAGGGTTTAAAGTACCAAAATATGACACTTTTAGTGAAATTGAATATCCTTTGACTCATTTGAGGCTTATTGTTACCAACTTGTGGGAGTAGGGAAAGATGAAGCTTTGTTAATGTGACTCTTTAGTCGAAACTAAAAGTAGAAGCTTTAGAATGGTTTATTTCTAAAGAAATCAAGCAGTGTCCAAGTTGGAACGTTTTGGCTAAAGACTTCATTGAAAGGTTTGATTATAAATTGTAATTCATTCCTGATCGATACTCTTTGGAGAGAATTAAACAGAATTCTACTGAAAGTTATCGAGAGTATGCCTATCGTTGGAGAAGAGAGGCCGCAAAGGTTAGACCTTCCAATGACCGAGAAAGAAATTATTGAAGTCTTCGTGCGCATTCAAGAGTCGGAGTACTGCAATAGGATGTTGTTCATTTTAGGAAGAAAGTTCAATGAGATATTCAAGATTGGTGAGGTTATTGAAGACGATCTCAAGACCAGGAAAATCATCTAAATGACTCCCCAAGATGAATCCTCGGGGTCATTAAGGAGAAAAACGGAAGATGTTTCCTCTATCTCATTTGAATCAAGCCAAAAATCAAAGAGGCATGCCAGTCTCAATGTTCGAAAGCCTTTACCATCCAAAACCTACCCTTTAGATCCGCAAAATCTTTACCCCATTAAACCAAAT
This sequence comes from Solanum chiquidenum, assembly GCA_029582725.1. NCBI lineage: Eukaryota > Viridiplantae > Streptophyta > Magnoliopsida > Solanales > Solanaceae > Solanum > Solanum chiquidenum. The sequence continues at coordinate 11,493 of JAJOOS010005856.1, forward strand.
TACCAAGCCCCACCATCAAATTATCTAAATTACCAAGCTCCACCACCAAATTATCCAAATTACCAGGCTCTATTGTCAAATTACCCATATTCCCCTCCTAGCTACCAAGCTCCACAATGCCAAAATTTCCAAACACCAGCACCTACTCGCCAAAATCCTCCAAGTTACCGCCAAGTACCTTCATTTTCATGATATAATTACAATCTTTCTTGTCAGAAATTTTTGAAGAAACCTTCTCTAGTCTTTACTCCTTTGGTTTAAAGTCGAACCCAACTTTTTGAGAGATTGAAAGCAGCTGGTCTGATACAAATAATTGATCCAAAAAATGTCAATGTTAATTCCAGAATTTACAGGCCCGATATTTATTGTGCTTACCATTCAGGAGGTGCTGGACATACCACTGAGGTTTGCAACAACTTGAAGCATAAAATTCAGGACTTGATTGATCAAATAATTATCACTCTACAAGATGTCACTTCCAGTGCCAATGGTAATTCACTGTTGAATCGTGGAGGATTTGTTAAACATGATTGACCCAAAGTTGCAAGCACCTCCCCGCCAGAATACTCTGAATTATCTCCAAATGTCTTCTCCTCAACAAGGCAGTTATGATCCATCTCGTTCACGTCTTGAGAACAAACCTACTCGAAATTGTACTCCTCTCATTGAAAGTCGGACGAAGTTGTTTGAGCGATTGAGTGCGGCAGATATTATTCATCTGGTCAAGTCCAAGCCAGTCGATACTAGCTCCAGATTCTACCGAGCCGATCGATGGTGTGCGTATCATTCAAATAATGTTGGGCATGATACTGAAGACTGTATTAATTTAAAGCACATGATCTAGGACTTGATCGACCAGAAAGTGGTCAGGACCGCTGTACCCAGCGTCAACAGTAATCCTGTGTAGAACCATGGAGGAGCCACTATCAATATGATAGAGACAGAGGATGAGTGGTGCATGGTAAAGACGATAGTTCCGGATGGTCCTGACAACCTTGAGAATGTTGTAGCTTCTCCGAGTATAAGTGAGAAACTCAATTTTACAATCATGACACCCCATCAAGCTTTTGCTTTAGTGTCAAGAGAGGGTAAGAACAAGAAAGGTATTAATCATGTTCCACCAAAGTCTTTGCCTCCTTTATGCCAATCCTTTCTTGTAGAGAAATATGCCAATGATGACAGTCTTGGAGAGGGAATTGAGAATCGTTTAGAAGAAGGTGATGCTGCACCCAAGAGGATGATCGAGACACCATGCATACGAAACACCGAGCAAATGTAGCAAGTTCTTAATTGGACTTACACTCCGCTCTTGATTCCTCGCTCATCTTGATAGACAAAGATGATTTTTATGTTGTTTCTAAAATCGGTGGTGGTCCGGAAGAGGCCCGAGACCCACTCTTTATGCAATTTCACTTGATTATGTTTTAATTTCCCTCGTAATATTTTGAAAAAGGCAAAATAGCTCATGGTCATGGCCAAAGTTTGTATTTCCTTATTTTCAATGAAAGCCTCTTCTATTGCGAAAAATTATTTTGCTTGCTTTAATTTTTCTATATAACAGTCTTTGTTTTAGTTTAAGTAAAATATATTTTTCTAAAAATCTATAAATATCATGTCATGTCATAAGCTAAATGAACAAAAATGAGGTAGATAAAGATGTGAAGAGTATGACAAGGAGATCATGATATTCAAACACCTTGTCAAAGATTTGAAACAGTTCGAGACTCAGGGTAGGTCGAATCTGGATGAGACAGAAACTGTAAATCTAGAAAAGGATGACTGTGTCAAAGAAGTCAGAATCAGGGTCCATCTGAGAGAAGCTCGGAAAAGAGAACTCAACAGTTTACTTAGAAAATACATCAATGCATTTGTTTGATCACATGTCGTGTTGAACATAGGCATTCATCTCAAGTTGTCAATCGACTCAGATGCTATCAAGAGCTATTATATTTGAAGATTCAGAGTTTCTTTCGCTTATTTCCCTGTAATTACATCGTTGTTTGTAATCGTCTTATATTCTGTAGTTACAAAATTATCTTTTGTAATGAACTACGTCTGACCTGAATTCTCAAGAATGAGATACGTAAGCGGCCTATGTCGGCCTCGGTCACCCATTTATCCCTTATTAATGTTTACTTGTACTTGAACTACGTTCGACCTAAATTCTCAAGAATGAGATACGTAGGCAGCCTATGTCGACCTCGGTCACCCATTTATCCCTTATTAATGGTTCCTTGTACTTGAACTACGTTCGACCTGGATTCTCAAGAATGAGATATATAGGCGGCCTATGTCGGCCTCGGTCGTTTCGTTATAAAAATTTTATCTTTCCGTCTAATCCTCAATAGGGGAACTATGTTTGATCTGATTCCTGCCTCAACGGGATAAGTAGGCGCTACAAAGGCTCGGTCATATCTCCCGTAAGATTTCTATTTTCCTTTACAATAGAAACTGGGACAAATTTTTTGAGAGGGACTCAAAAATTCTCAAGAAGAAGATTTCTCCAACAAGTCAAGATTGAAGATACATTGAGAGTTGCAACTGGGACAAAAAATTTCAGAGGGTCTAAAAAATTATAAAAGTCATATCAATGGTTTGAGATACGATAAGACATTTAACATGGATAATTTTTTTTGAGGATGACGTCAAAAATTTCATCATGGCTTCATTAGAGATTTAAGACAGCTATGAATAACTCCGGCATAATCAGGAGTTTAGAAGTAACTTCAAGTGATCTCTAACATTGTTTTAAGATCAGAAGTCAACTTCAATAATCTTTGACATTTGAAGAGTCAGATCGCCCAAACTTCAACAGTTTCATGACCCAGGAGTACCCCCTAGACGTAACACATCGTACTTGACCCCGAAGGGGTCGCATACAAGACCTTAACATATCATAAACATAAAACTCATAGAATAATGCGGAATTAAATTTTTTCTTTATAATTGAAGTCATTCATAAAAGAGAATGGAAGACCAGACCTTTGTCTCATTTATCCATCTAGATACAATCGAAGTCTAAAACTTAGGCACACAGCCCTTACAATAGCTCTTAAATGAAATGCTAAAATAAACTACTAAGTAAAGATACTCGTCCTCAAATCTTGAGGACTCACCAACTAGCAAGGGGGATTACCTATCCCAAGCTTGAATCAATAGAAGACCACCTTCAACTTAAATCATGTAATTACATCATAATAAACTCACATCCTATCAATTGGATCAACTTTCAACAACATTGATAATAAAAAGAAGAATCATAACTAGGATTGGGAAAACTCATAGATTCTTTAGGAATTCGAGTTAAAATTGTCACGCCTCGAGCCTACACCCTGGGCGGGACCGGCACTCGGAGACCATTGCTGGCCCCAAGTGAACCCTTGGCCTGGCTTTCTTAACTCAACGGAAACTTAACTCAACAGAATAACTTGATGCAAAGAAAGGTCATAAAGCAACCCAAATGATAAAAATCTGGCCAAAAAGGCAACTCGAGTCTCAAATTAGAATATTTGCATATATACATGCATAACAGACTCAATACTAACTGACTGTCTATGAAGCCTCTAACATACTGAGATGGATGTTGGGACAGACCCCGCAACATCCTAATAAAACAAAACTTAAGAACACAAAATAACTGAGTCCTCAAAAAAAAACAAAGAGGCTCACCACTGACTCTGAAGTGCTTAGCTGGATCAACGACGTGCTGGATGTTGATCCTGGGTACCTGTGTCTGCATCATAATAAGATGCAGGCCAACTGGCATCAGTATATGGAATGTATGAGTATGCGAGCTGGGAATCTAAACCACGACTTATGCTTGAATTTGTACAAAGGAACTCTTACCTTGGCTCTGTTCAACTCATG
>JAJOOS010005858.1:0-18138 GCA_029582725.1 Solanum chiquidenum
GAGTGAGCGAGCGAGATCTGGGAGAGTGGCGAGCGAGATCTGGGAGAGGGAAACGAAAATATATGTATATATACAATTTTCACGCATTTTATACATTTGCGTTTTTGTATAAAGTGAGAGAGGCGAGTGAGAGAGCGAGATCTGGGAGAGGAGAGAGAGGAGAACGAAAATGTATGTATATATACAGTTTTCTCTCGCTTTATACAAACACAAACACATTTTATACAATTTGCATTTTTTGTATAAAGTGAGAGAGGCGAGTGAGAGAGCGAGATCTGGGAGAGGGGAACGAAAATATATGTATATATAAAATTTTATCTCGCTTTATACAAACACAAACGCACTTTATACACTTGCGTTTGTATAAAAAACGAGAGAGGCGAGGGAGAGAACGAGAGTGGCGAGCGAGATTCACCAGGAGAGAGGTGAAATAGCAACAGTTTGATATGGGGTATAATTAAATCAAACTATATTTATAGCATTTAATTTGAATTAATAGTTTGTTATTATATACAATTTTCCCTTTATTGAAACACAAATTAGTATGTATCATGATCATAGTTATGTATTGGATACACAACTATTACAAATTTCGTCATCTTTTACTACTGATACATACACCCAACCTTTTTCAACTGATAGAAGACTATGTATCTGTAGACACTATCAAATATTATTGTTAATACATAAACACTAATATTTATTTTATTACAAAATTTGTTTGTATCATATTACGTAATAGTTATGTTTATGACACATAACTTTGTTATGTATATAACATAGTTATGTATCAGATGTGTGTATATGCAACACTATTTTATAAATAAATCAGCATATATCATATTCATAGTTTTTTTTTATATGATACATAACTATATTAAATTGTCGACATTTTTTTTGAATCTATTACTATTTGGATGAGATTTGAGAGAAGAAAATTTAAAATTTGAATTGTTTGGAGCTGTTATTTGTGAGAGATTGACATCAATTAGATTTGCATGATTTGGGGAACTGACATTTAATTTTATATTTAATTTTATTATTAATCTCAACAAAGTAGTTGTATAATGTATCAAATGTGATGTATACGGAAGAATGAGATTTATCCAAATGACAACAATTTTAGGGAATTTTTGTAAATTGAATAAGAATAGAGACATAATGTAATTTGCTCCTTATACTATGGAATTCCTAAAAAATTACTTGAAAGTATGGCCCAATATTAACTTATCGCATTCAATATTTATTCCAATCCAATAAATACATCTTTATATATTAGTATACAACATAGTTAATTAATGTGTTTATCTTAGTTTATAATTTAACATGATAAATTAGTACTTATAATTTAATATAAATATTGAAATACATATAAGAATACAAAATTTATCTGCCAGGCACTAAATTGATCTATTTATCGCTAAATCAAGTTTAAGCCAATTTTGACTTTTAGGCCGTGTTTATGTCCAAATTTTACATTTATTTCCCCATATAGTTGTCTTATGGCCCTAGATCCAAAGTGATAGTATCTTTCTAGATTATAGTATCTAAATGTCTTTGATAATATTTTTTCTTTTATAAATCAAACATCAGAAAATAATTACTAAAATCACACTCCCTTGGATAATATTTTACTCCAATGAGCTAGGTACATCTAAAAAAAATTAATTCTAGTTAGTGTATACAAGTTAAATTTCGAGAGTGAAATTGATTAATTTATAGATGATCAAGTCATTTTATAATATAGGTCAGCTGTTGTTCAAGGAGAGTAGTTGCAAAACAATCACAACCAAATTTCTATGAACTTCCAAAAATTTCTCTTAGTACATACTCCGTATATATCAAGCAACATATATATATTCAGTAGAATTGCAACAATTTATACAGGAAATTATTAGAATTCACAACTCAGTGATGCCTGTATATATGTATATCTAGAAATTTTCTTTGTGGAAATTGAAACGAGTGGATGAATTTAAACTAAATTCTTGACACAGCCTTCTAAGTGGTTTTGTAAGAGTAGGACTTCCGCAGTAAAACACCCCTGCAATTGATATATCATTATATAAAAATATATGGCGTAACTCAACTCCAAAAATTAGCTAAAATTGGAACATTTGTTTATTATTAAAGGCTTACCAATTCGAGAAGATGGATGTGCTGCTGCCAACCTAGAGAATACCTTTCTCCAATTTGGTCTTGCAAAATGTGTTCTTATCTGTTACAGTGTAAGTGTTAAAATCAAATATACAGACGTAACTGTAAAAGTAATTTGAACCTAATACTTTGCATAAATTTATGTGTAAAATTGCAACAAATAGGATATATACCCGACTGTCGGAGACAACGTCAACTCCATTTTTAGCATGTTGTAGTGATTGCACCATTGCAATTAGTGCAGATCTAGCATCTCCTTCTTCATAAACACTAGTCAAATAGTTGTGCATTTCCATCATTTCCTGTATAATACAAGTAATATATCACTGGAGTATGTATTTAAGTTAATGTTATTGAAAAATTAATCAACTCACATTATGGTCATATTCAGCAATATCATCCATAACACCCTTGAACCAATCAAATGATCCTTGTTCTCTTGTCACCCAATAGAAATATGCTCTGTGAGGACCTCTCCTATTACTTGATGATTCACCAATTTGCTGATTCTGCAGTAATTAGATTTCGTTATGTTTTTATTTTCACATCGCTACTCGTTCTTAATTCTGATAATATAGAAGAATTTTTGTATCAGGTAACTATTAGGTTAAACTATACTGTTAAACGTTAGCAAAATATAGTTTTGAGATTAGCTACTTACAGATTGAGATTCATTGTTAAGAAGGTCCTTTAAAATGCTGATAAATGGTGTTGCTCCTATTCCCAAGCCAATTAGTAGAAGGATATCATATTTCTTGTAGTTCTGAGCTGGTGCACCATAAGGTCCTTTGATCATGATCTTCGGAAATCTGCATCGAAAAGATAAAGAGTAAATATAAGTTCTATCAGGGTTCATGAACATGAAAATCAGTACACATAGAACAACATGGAAACGTACTCGGATTGAGCCTGTTCAACATCTGAATATGCTTTAGTTTCCATTCTAACAAGACTTCCCTTCCTTGATTGTGCTACTTGATCAGGCTCACAGGCCTGCTAAAGGAGAGCTTATTAAAATCAGAAAAAAGCTAAAAATAAGTAGAAGAAAGAAGGGGAATCTTAGTAGCTGGCTACCTGAATCATAGAGTTTCAAAAGATTAGTGATATGAATGGATCACCAATTTGTCAAATTTTTGTTAGTGTTAGCTCATTAGACTTCTAGAACTCATCGAATAGAAAATGTAAGTAATCTGGAAACGCGAATTCAACAAATTTATCACCTTCTCAAATCTGGTTTTTAGCTCTGTAGTCCAGTCTCCCAATGTACGTATATGAACACTTAGATAGTTGTCGTCTGGTGCTGAAGTGATTGAGAATGGATGCCTGTAAAAATTAATAAAGTTCCTTAGCGCAAACAGATCTGTAAATGATCATTGCATAGTTTGAGCTTTCTTCATTTACCATTCGAAGGTTGATATATCAGGACATTTAACAAAAAGGTACATTCCACTCTTATACTTGAATCCTGGAGGTTTACTCATGTATAATGCTAGTACATTCCCTGTATATGTGACTGCCTGCGATATTTTAGCATCAAATCAAAATCTAAATTCAGAAAGATTTTTCAATTGATTAAAGTTGATGAATTGACATAAAGCTTGTTTGAAGCTAAAACCTTTATGATATTGACATTGTAACTGTGCTCGTAGACGATGAGAATTCTTTCCATAGCATATGCAAGTACCGGAACTGCAAGGTACATCCATGTCTGCATAACAAAGATATTTCTGATTTCTCAATCATCATCACTAGTTTGATTAAATTGATCTTAAATGTCAACAAACTAAACGCCCTTAATCATATCGAAACAACATGATTGATATATGTGCATTTTTCAAGTTATGCAGTAGTTAGATTTCTTCTGTCAACTGCAAAGTTAGGAAATGTCAAAAGGTTTTCAAAATCCAAGTGAACATGCATACCGTCTTTTTGTACCATTCTTTTGTAAGGTATATGAAGTAGCCATGGAGGACCAAGAGGATGTAGACGAGAACCAGAAGATGATGTGCATACCAAAACGCGTTAAATCCTGCTAAATGATGGAACGGCCATGGCAATTTGATGACGTTCCTTCTGAACGAATGCGTGGCCAATGTGAAGGAGAAAAGCATGAAAAGTGTCATCAGAATGCCTGTTACACCTGGAATAGAAGCCACCAGGTCCAAGTAACTCGGTTGGTGGTAGTCGAAGTTGCTTCCAAGAAATGTCATAAATTTACTCTGTGGACATGTTGTTAGTTTCACAAAATTGCAGCTGGTATGGAAAAGTGTGTGAATAAACGTTGCGACAGCAATTCCATATGCAATTATCTTATGGAAATTGATATTATCATCAAAGGGAAATATTGAACCAAGGAAAGTTTCTCTGAGCTTAGTAAGAGTTCTTCTGCATACAGGAAAAAGAACCAGAGCCATGTTGAACTTAAGAGTCTCTCCTGCACCTTTAGCGATGCAAACGCAATAACCCATGATCTGAAATGCTGATTTTCTTTTAAATTGTTGGAACTTCCAAGTGAAAAGTATCATGTTGATGCACAACCACAATGTTAGGATCCATATTCTTTTCCAGTTTTCTTGTACTTTTTCTGATGTTTTGTAAAAGAATTTGCTGACTGGAGTCCTGTATTCTTTCGGGATCATGGTTTTCGCTAGTGTTTGTGATCTCTTCAGGGTTTTTTCCCCTTCTTCTGAACCCACCATCCCTCTTAGTAGAGCTTCAAGTTGCCACATCTGTTAAGTAGAAAATGAGAAATTATATAAGGAAACTATTCATCCATTTTAGTCTAACACCACACATTGAAGCTCTTCCTCTAAAAGAATTCTCATAAGTTCATATGGCATAGCACGAGGAGATTTATCCAATAATATGATGATTGCGATTGAAACTAGAAGCATGACCATTTCGGGGTTCAAGATAATCAAACCATCAATAACAGTAAAACGACAACAACTTTTTAGTCCCATCCTTACCTCAATATATCCCAAATGATCAGGGTCGAGCTCTTCCATGATTAAAGCTGCGTATGTCGGTGCATGTTGCTTGAATTTTGACAATTTGTTTGCCGAGGCACTCATCACTAGAACCTTTTTTCAGAAAAAAAACATATTAAGTAGATAGATAAGCGAAAATTGAAAGAAGAAAGTTTTCCAAGGAAAGTTTTCTCACCTCCTTTACCTCTTCCTCTGATAGTTTACCATCACCATTCTTGTCACACCTGTGAAAATTCACCACCATTAGTCACTCAGAAAGACGGATTTTGGTTTTCATCTCCCATTGATTTAATCTCTTACATGTCAAAAAAAATATGAAGCCTTGCATCAAGAGATTGAGTTGATATGTCTTCCCAAAATCCTCTCACTTCATCTATTGTTATACCATTTTCTGTGCTGATCTTCCTACGCCTAGCCAACGTATCGAATAACTCTCCAGCAAATTCCTTGCTTTCTCCCATTCCTATTATGCAAAACATAGAAATGTTATCCTACTTTCTTCTCTAACTGAAACCAAAGTTTATATGAAATGCCTGTTTCTATTGAAGTTTGACAAAAATACCAATACAAGTTCCAAATTTATCTCTGAAGATCCTCCCATTAACTGCATTTTGATTGAATCGTTTCTCCACACTTCGCCAGGCATCTCCCTCCTTCCCTGTTATCGAAGATATAATTAAGTAAATAAAAGTTAAGACGAGACCGTCACATAATTCAATATGGTATCAAAACAGACAAAGATCCTGAGTTCCATCATCAAAAGGGATTCTTCAGTATATAAGTGGGCATGTTGAACATATAATTAAGTAAATAAAAATGCTTACTCTCAAACATTTTATCTTTTTAGATGAGATGGTCACACAATTCAGTACCTGTAGTTGATCTGTCAAGAAACCGTAAGCTCTTGAGCCCTCTAGTAGCTCCTGATTCCATCCGCCCCATTCTTGGTACAACGCCATTTCTTCGTCTTGAAATGCTGAAATTTCTCTTGAAAGATTTTTGATTAGCAAGCTCTTGTAAACCATTTGCACTATTTCTATTCTCATGGACATCGCTCGTACTATCTTTTTCAGCATTTTCAAGAATCCATTTCACTGAATTGTCTCTAGATAAATCCCCATCGTCAATGGGCACCATACTATGTGATTCTCTTTACTTCTTCTCTGCTTTTCACAAAATTTTGATGAAAAATAAAGAAGAGTTCGTTAAATCAGTTGTTTGAAAAATACATGTTTTTAAAAAACCATAGTGTCCCCCACTAAAACAGCATGCCAAAATTAAATATTTTATTCATTAGACAAAGTCTTATTTCTGTTTAGTTTCTTCCTTCTTTTAATTGAATCTTTTTTTAAAACAGCCAAGGAGTAGTTGGATTATAGTTTAATTTTTATAATAAGATACTGCAATTTGTTCATTATTCATTAATGTGAATACAATATTTTAATTGTAGGCACATTCCTAGCAAGCTAGAAACAGATCATATGATTAAATTTGTTTCATATTTTATCAATGTTCCAATTTTTACTTAGAACATAAATTCTAGGGAATCTTTTAGACGTGGTTCGAATTCTTTAATTAATTGAAACGAGTAGTCATTAGGGATCCTTACTTGTAAGCACGTCGTCCTCCACCTTATCTTTTTTGTTGTTTTTGGTAATCTTTTTCTTTTTTATGCTTTTGGGTTTTGGAATTTTTCTTAATAAAAAAATAATCTCAACTCCAACGTGGTATTGACAATTCTATAGAAAAAAGAAAAATAAATTATTTTGACAACTACTACTCTTTAACGCGGAAATAAAGTTTGGACTAAAATATGCGTAGCTAATAACATGAAAAAATAAATATTTAGGGGTAAAGCAAATCAAGACAAACTTTGAATATTAGATATGACATCAAAACAATTGGGGTCAAGGTCGATTTATCAGTCTAACATTAAGTTTGTAAGTCTCTTATTTCGAAGCAGTTTTTGCTTTTTTGATCTTTTTATTTTATATGTTTGTGCAAGAAGATAGGATTTCACTTTGACTGTACTCCGAAGCTTAGGATGAATTTGAACACTGAAAATTTGCACGCGATTAACTAGTTTGTATCAGCTCATACAGTCATACTCATTCATATGTAACACAAGTAGATTCAGTTAGCTTTATTAGTTAATTTAGTGCACTTTATGTGTGCAGATATCATTTGGCATTAAATAAGCTGAAACCTCTATTCTAGGTGTGTCCCAAATGGACCAAAATCTCTTCCAAACCAATTCCTAAATTGGAATTAGAAACAATTTCAGGATATATGAAACTTACCAGGTAAGAAGATTAGACACGCTTATCGCATCAAAAGAGACACCTCAAATTTACTATATTATGTCTGTCTCATGAATCTCCCAATTTTGTTTCCTACAAGAGGTCAAACAAATGAAACTCTTCCCAATCACTACAAATAATTTAAAGAATAGGATACACTAACATCAATTACATGTAGGAGATTTTCTTTCCTTTTTTCCTTTCTTCTTTCTTGGATATGGTAACCCACATTCAAACTCCCCCTACTCAAGAAGCCTAACAATGGCTTCTTCCACTTTGCTCCCTTGATGACTCGAACACCCAACTATAATTGGAGGTGGAGGGCCCTTACCGCTAAGCTATCCCTCACTCGTCCATGTAGGTGAATTCTTATGTACAAGCTTTTCTTCCATAATCCTATAATGTCTAATTTCTATAGTACTAATTAATAGTAGTGAGAGGAAGTCTTGAATCTCTCAATGAATGAGCGTCCTCTGCAATATGTTTTACATCTCCATTTGCTTGCTTCTGTGATTTTCCATCCCAAAATGATTTCAATAACTCCTCGAAAGAAGGAGTTTTGAGCTCTTCAATCGAACCAGCACTTGGTATACTGAAAGCTCTCTTTTTTGGTGTAGAGCAAGATGGTTCGTCGACCTATTACAAGTGACAGATTTGGAGAAAAGAAGTACATGAATATAATGTCGCAAGTACATGAATAATGTCATTTAAACAGAACAAATACAGATTTTCTATCATATGACGCGATGTCCTTACCATGTACTCTTGTGAAAGACATTGTCCTGCATGATCTGTAATCTCAACAACCTTGTGGTGGTGTCCACTCTTCAATTCTCTCAGCTCTCCACAAGAAGGAACAATCATGGAATCAAGGTTCCCACAAGCATCACGGTCAAGTTGTAAAGAATCTGCAGAATTTAATTTAGTTAACTGGATGATACCAAGCAGCCAGCAAAAGTCATTAATATATGTGTAAAAAACTTGATAACGTACGGTCAATGGAACAGAGAAGGTTTTTGCTGGCAACATCAGTGTCTTCAAGAGTAGATGACACACCAGACGAAAACTGTGCACGCAGTGCTTCAGTGGCATTCATTCCTTCACTAAAAAATGTACAAGCTCACAGTAAATAACAAGTGAAATAGTGGAAATAAGAGACTAAAGCCTTGAATAACAAGTGAATCAACCAACCTAACAATTTTATCCATAAACGCAACATTTCTTTCCTCTAGACTGACCAAAGAGCGTTGTGCATTCGTCCATTGTTCAGCACCCAATTTTGCCTTTTGCAGACTGCATAGTACATATTCAAGTAAGCAGAGAGGCCAAGAAAAACTCACAGACGAAAAGAACACATAAATTTTCTTCAGAAGTGATATGAGATATGCTAGGAGGACATACCAATTCTGTAGCACCCCCTCCATCTCTTTCTTTCCCTTTTCCACAGAAGCAGTATCTTCAAGATAATGGCATTCAGCCTTTTCCATATAATTGGTCCATTCGTCTTTGACTGAAGTAGTTGAATCTTGCATGGTTGACATCTCTTGTTTTAGTTTGCTGGTTCGGTTGTAAGCACTTTCTCGGAGGTCATTGATTGCAGTTTGAACCTAGAGCAAACCAAGTAAAAATCCAATTAGCTTTTGCAGCCTAAAGTAGAAAAAGTAAATGTCAATGATTGTCCTCCCAGATCCACAATGCATTCTTCTTGTCACTTATAAAGGGAGTACCAGCGCTAGAAAAAAAATTCAAACATAAACTAGGCAAGGTAAAGGAAGGTCACACATTTATATCATTGTTATCTTCAAAGTTAGCTTGACTATAAGAAAGTGCATCTATTTTTGCCATATTCATCGATCAATGAAGTTACTATCTTTTTGCCTAGTTTTAGGGATAATGGAAATTTTAGCCGCAACTGAGTGCCTTTCTTCAACTGGTGAAGCAAATTATGATGCATTTATATGACTAACAAGTGACCATACCAATTTTTTCTTCCTAGCATTTGATCCTTCAAGAAGTTCTGCCACTTTCTGCAAGATTTGCCTCTCCTCATTGGCAGCACATTCCTGTAAAAGGCGAATATCCGTATAAAATGGGGCTAACAATCATATTGACCTTCATGAAATGAGAGATGTTCATGGATGACATCATTACCTCAAACTTCTTTTCTAGTTCAGAAAACTTCTGGTCACTGACGGTCTGTGCATCTTCAACTATATCACCCAATTGGGAGACATGTGTATCCAAAGTCTTAAAGAAGTTGCCAGTAATTTGAGAAAATGACCTTGATGTTGTGATTGTCCTGCAGTGAGCCTATAAAAAGCATCCAAACTTTATCACACAAACTTGGGAAGGAAAAAAGAGGGATATACAGAGGGCAACTGAGGGGAGAAGAGGGAAGAGCTCACAAATAGAAACTACTGATACCTCACGTTGTTGTGCTGCAAATGCAATTAGTTTCTCTTCCTGGCTGTGAAGACTCTTTTGAAGATCATTAACCAAGGTATTGGCCTCTAAGGCGATCTCCTCAAAAAACTACATTTCAAAAACAAAAAATAGAGATAAGCAGAAAATACTACCTGGGATTTCTCAGAGAATTATAAAAAGAGGGGCATACCTCTCGGAGAGCAGATGAATGGTTAGAAACTTCAGTGTTTAAACGGTCAAAAGTTGAGTGAGCATTGCCATCGAGCTCCCCGGCCAAACCATCTAAAGCTTTGATACCAGAACCAAACCTGATTTTCAAATTGTCTAGGAAACCTCGAAGCTCCTCCATAGCCTGAAAAGTACACCAAAACTCTTACTGATTTACTGATCAACGTGAGTGCAAGACTCTTAAGTACATAGTTTTGAATGTGTTATACAGAAGCGCTCTGAGATTTCTCTAAAAGGGTCTGTAGGGGGTTGGTAATCACATCATTGTCTAGGCAATATTGCAAAAGGCCAATTGCTAAATTTAACAAGTCAAGGATGCCTAAATCTTGCGCACATGACATCATGAAAGCAATAAATTGTGTAGGAGCATATATAGAAGTATAGTCTTTTCCCAGAAATATTGTAGAGCGTCTTCTTTAACAGGTATACAAAGTCAAGTTTACCTCAATCTTCGTAGACACAAAGGACTGCATGTCTTCCTCCATGTGTTTGAGTTGTTGCTCTTGTTGTGTGGCTGAGGAAGCAACACTCTTATGCAGAACTTCAAGTTGTTGAGTTAATTGGGATTGGAACTTTTGGATGAGAACTTTGTTTCCATGTTCTATTTTGTCCTTGCGCTCTGAAATCAACCATTATCAGTATAGCGGGTGCAAGAGCCTTTATATTTTGAGAAAGAAATGTTGACCTACCAATCTTTGCAAACAAGTTCGAGACATCTAATGCAGCATGTTCCAGCTCAGCTCGAAGTTCAAAGGCCTGCGCAACCAGTGATTTTTCTGGTGGAATACATACCGATTAAATATCCCATACAACTATTACAGAAGGTAAAACGACTCCAAATACTGTCTCATACAATTATTACAAAAGGTAAAACGACTCCAAAGAACCCATAGTGTCTCCACCAATGAATTTGGTAATTCCTTTAAGAGAATTATGATCCCCACCCCCAAAAGTGTTTATAAGAATCACTAAAACCTTGCACCCCACCCCTAATATTGTTTGTTTCACTTGAACCTTGCTTTATCCGCCCACCCCAGTAAAAGTAGATTCCTCGAAAAGCTGGTCCATAGGAAAAACATGAAATTTCAGCAGAAAGCAATTGCAGATGATTAATCAAAAGAATCTGCCTTGACTATGCACAGAGAATGCGGCTTACCAGACTTTAGAAGGTTTGTTATCAGAAATTCCTTTTCTCTAATTGTTGTAATTGCCAGCCTATGTTTCTCTTCGAGATCAGCCAAAGTATGCTGAGTTTCCTGAAGCTTTTTCTGGAAGACACAAAATTATAGCTAATATCCATGAGAAAGAGTTGAACAACAAAAGATAGCTACTGAAATTAGGAGGGGTCTGAACTCCATATACCTCTGTCTTGTCAAGTTTGCCACTCAACTCAGTGGTCAACAACTGCTGAGAATTGTACAGTTCCTGAAGCTCCATATGTTGCTGTATGCAGTAGGCAAAAATGTAACAAGTTACGAGTTCCGGATGATTAATTAGATTCTAGCTGAGTAATTAATCAGTAGCATACCTTGTCTTTTGATTCTGAGTCAAGTTCCATCCGTTCTATCTTTTCAGACATTGCCTAAGAGAGAAGAAAAAGCATATTGACCACACATAAACATGATAATCCAACCCAATCAATGGATCAGTGAGCAGGGCCTAACCTTTTTCTCTGCTTCCTCTTGGAGATATCTATCTCTTGGTATGTAGATACCATTCTTCTCTCTTGCAGCGTACACCTCTGTTGGCATTAGAATGGCAATTTATGTAATCAAAACATTTATATAATTTAAAGCAACTAACATCCAAGATAGAGATATTCATGCAGAAAGAGAAGAAGAAACCAGTTCAACACCTTGCTTCAGCCTTTCAATTTCAGAATATAAGTCCTTCATCAATGCAGATTTCATCATCTTCTGGTTAATCTAAATAACAGCAAAAGAAAAGTTAACCACGTTTGGACTATAATTCTTTTAAGAATGTTTGATTGACCAGAAAACTGACCTCTGGCTTATTTTTTATGTTTTTGGCACGATGAGCATAATCTAAAGTGCTGAGTGTCTCTTCCATGGAGTGAATGGAGGGTGATATTGTCGCAATAATGCATGTCTTTGTTTTCCCTCCCAATGAATCCCTCAACAACCTTGTTATTTTGCTCTCCCTGACAAACCAACAAATGTTCTCAGGGTCTGTAAAAAGCTTCATACATATAATATTGTCTTATATAAAAATGAATATTTTAAGCACCTATATGGGATATGACCAGAGTGCTCAACTAAAGCATTTATAACACGACCAAGTGTAAGCAAACTCTTGTTGATTTCCCCAGCTTCCCTTGCTCTGCCCTGGAAAAGAAAATCTATCATCTAGTACAGCTTAATATAATGTGAACAGAAAAAACACAATCAAAGTGGGAAAAAGAACCAAAAAGAACTTGAGAAGTCTCTTCCAGGATAAGTTGGCATGAAAAAGGAAAATTTATGACATTGCTAAGCAACTTTTGCACACTCATTGGTTTGGTTCTCTTTTATCTTTTTTTCTTTTTCTTACTAATAAAGTTGCTAAATGCAATGGCTAACAAATTACAGAATTTTAATGTCTCACCTCTCTTGCACCAGAACGTGAAATGTTTTCAGAACCCGCAAGGTCTACAAGATTCAGTTTACCACATTTGATCATCTCTTCCCCTTCTGGAGTGTATTCCTTGATGTGAATTGTGATAGAGAATATAGAATGAGAACGACTGCTCTGTTTGTTGAGCAGAGTTTCAGCTGTACGCCTTTTAGCAGAACCTTTCTCCAAGATATTGTAGATTTCATTTGCAGAGCTTACTAACTCCTCTTCCAGGCCTCTAACAAAAACTCCACCCTTACCATCTTCCATCAGAGCTAATGGTTTCTTGGATTTGTCATCTGTAAACTTTGTACATTCCTCTGGAGCTAAAAGATCGGATATTTCCTCGTTATACAGCTCCAAAAATGTTACTTTCACGCTATATTCAGCACTTTGAGCTTCCAATATGTCAAAGATTTGCTTAATAGCTCGTGGGATAACACCTGCATCACTTGGAAATTCCCCATTCTAAATGGGGTGAACCGTAATGTATTATTATTAAGAAGAAAGTAGCATAAACAAATTCATCTCTAACAGCCAACCACCAACCTTCTTTCTTCCCCCTCCCTCCATTGTATAAGTTTTCCCGGTTCCTGTCTGCCCATAAGCGAAAACGGTGCAGTTATAGCCCTCTAGAACTTCAAATACAATAGGGCAGATTGCCGAATCATACAAGTCCTTTTGTTTGGACGTAGGACCATAGACCTGGACAGCATTATCCAGCAGAATGTTAGTGTCAGCTCAAGAAACACCTGATGTCTGATTCACATCCTTTATGGGCATTCAAGTTTCAATCAATATAGCAAGCAAATACTCCCAATCCCCAAACTAGTTGGAGTGAGTTATTAAAATACTTGTATCCATTCTGCTCTATACAGGTAATGTGTCCGAGTTATTACATCAAATTACTTTTTTTAACTATCCACTATATTCTTATTATAGAACCAATAGTATCAGATAAGGATAAGAGAAATTCAGACCTTATCAAAGACAAATGTTTTGTCAATCTGCTTATTAGCTATGTTCTGCATAGCTGAAATTTCTCTTCTTCCCTCATTGCAGGAAATCACTGCTGGTGTATTCGATCTCATCTCATCCTCACTCAATGGCCTGCACAATTCACAACAATTCCATCAAATACAATCAATTCAATTCAGTAAGTTAAACGTACACTAAAGCTCCAAAATGCACTAATTCTACTAACCTGCAACGCACAATAACCTGCACATTGACGCCTTTATCTTTGTCATGCCTCCCACTCATATTCCCTTCCGCCAATCGCAGATCTCTAACCACCTTTTCACTAGACCGCGGCGTCTGTGATGGTGACCGCGAAACATTGCCTCTTCTCTGTGATGGCTCCATTTCCAGAATGATCTCCTTATACTCCAATCTCACAATCGTTTCTGCCGATTCTCCGATTCAATTCAACTCGATTCCAAATCTGAGAACAAAAACTTGATATAGAAAAACAGAAGCTTCCAACTCGAATGCGCTGAAACAGTTTAATGAAAGGTAAACTGTAAATCTTCACATCAAATGTCGAGAAAAAATACAAACGAAAATTCACCATCAAATTGAAAACGACACTAGAGATATCATCATTCAAATAACAAAATGAAATCCATCGATTGATTCATATGCATTCATATGTACGATACAGAAAAATGAAGAGGAAATGGCGTAGACTTACCGACGATCAAATCGCCTGCAATGTGAAGAAGAAGGGCGATATTTTAGAGAGAAGATTTTGGAGAGAGAATTTAGTGATTTGAAAAGATAGAGACTGATAAATTTGGTGAATTATTTTCTAATTTCAGGTTATAATAAAAATAGAAGGGATTGAGAGAGGGGAGAGGAGGAGCTAGCTAGCTGTATGTAATATTCGCGTGAGGTGAGATAAAGTTGAAGAAAAGCACAGATTTTGTGGCTGTTACATGCCATTTGAAATTGATTTTTGACCGTTGTAACATAAAAACAATAAAAGAAAAAAATTTAAATTAATTGAAGGACCTTCATATGAGATGGGGCATTCTTTTGCTAATTATTACATGACTTGCCATAGAGTTTAATTACAAACATATACAACTACTTCAATTTGTACTTCTATTCAAAATTGCTTTAAATTGTTTTATTCTAGTGTTTTTCAAAAATAGTCTTTCTACATTCACAAGATTATGGTGTATAGGTTATATAAATACTATTTTTCTCAGATTTCACTTGTAGAAATACATTGGTTATTTTACAGTAATTTAGGAAATTCGAAAATTATGAAACTTTAAATCTTTTTAAGTCTTAATCAGAGTTCATTAATAATCCTGATGTTACTAGTGATCATAAATAAAGAAGAATTAAATGCTTAACTAAAAGATTAATGCAAAAATAAGGCGAAAAACTACATACTGACATTTGGATAATTCTTAATTGAGAGGCAAAAAAAACATCTAGAAATTCAACCAAAAAGTGAAAAATGATTGAATGATGACACTGTATTAAATAAATTCGATAAAGATGGAGGAAAAAAATATGCCAAATGGTGTTTATTAATTTGTGTGTTAATTAGCAAGGTAAAAATAATTACTAATACTCCACTTTACCAAATCAATGGCTGGTTTGAGGATGAAGATGATATAGAGCAACCAATCTAAAATTGTAATGAAAAGGGTAATGGTTAGCGATAATGGTAAAGATATTTTTCTCTTTTGAATTTTAGAGAAAAGATCAATTCACAAAATAATAATTATCCACACTTGATTTTGTCGAATCATACTAATTAGTGTAGCTAATTAGTGATAAAATAATATAAAGAATTTGTCTAATTACAGTTTAGTGATGACATTGTATGTAAAGACATGTATCATATATATTTTTTATTTAATATATAAATAAATACTTAATGTGGGTAAATTTTCACCTATAGGAGAGCATGTCAATTTCTTATTACTAGTAAATTTGAGGATTACATTAAAATACATTTTGTGGAACGGATAATGTTGGTAGGATTTTGAATTCATTTCTAAGCTTAACTTTGAATTCAAAAATTCTCTAATTATATTAGACTGATGAGGACATTGTAGTCATCTAGTTTAGTATACCCAATATAATAATACAAGTTTATGAATTTTTCGTATTTCTTTTGTCGTTTACGTATACATTTGCAGTAATATTCTATTCTACTCAAGGATCGATGTTGATTCAAAATTCAAATGATGTGTTTTGTTAAAAATAAAAAATTGTGTTTTCGTTCAGAAAATAAAATAAGAAGAAGAGATATTACTCACCTTTTATTATGAATTTGGAGAGTAGATGACATAAATGGTCCTTAAACTATTTATTATATTAGGTTTGAAATAATTCCTTAATTATACAGTTAACGAATATAGTTCTTTAACTATCTATAATCTTCTCAAGTTTGGTCTATATCTACTTTTTATAAATAAATAAAAACTTGTTATTCTAATTTAATCTCTATCTCCTGACTTTTTTTTGCCTCTTCTTTGCTCTATTTTTTTTTTTTATAATCGAGAAATCCGTCTGTGACCCGTCCTTTTGAACCAATCACAGCCTTCTAAACTCGGTGGATAATGGGCCCGCCTCTCTACCCTTCTCCCACTTCTTTGCTCTATTATCTCACTATTTCTTCACTTTATTTTGTCCAATTCTTTTCTTCATTGTTTTACTGTAATTGTGTGTTGATCGTTATTTTATTCGAGTTGAATCAAATTACAGCTCTAAAACACCAAAAAATCAGCATGAAACTGTACATAACACAGCACTAGACAGCAACATCAAACCATTAAAATATCAATACCAAACTACTACATCAAACTATGAAAAATTTGCACCAAAAGCACTCGAGCACCAAAAATCAGCTGCAAACTGCACAAAAGAATAGCACAAAAACTGCCCCAAACTACACAAAAACTGTACCAAAAAATATCACCAAGCTACCCCAAACTGCACAAAAACAACACCAAACTTGACAAGGATTTCTTTACTATAGCAGCGCCAATGAAGACAAGAAGAGGGAAAAAGAAAATCAAGAGAGAGTAACTGAATTACGAAGTTTGTTAACGGTGTCGATAAAAAGTAGATACAGACCAAACTTGACAAGATTGTAAATAGTTAAGGAGCTATTTCCGTTAAGTGTATAGTTTAGGGACTATTTTAGACCTACTGTGATAGTTTAGGGACCATTTATGTCATTTTCTCTGAATTTGGATATCAAGGAGCGTATGTAATTGAAATAACTCAAAATTAATCAATATCAAATTTTAATATTGCCAAAATTAAATAATCAGGTGATATTTCACTTTTATAGGTACTTGATAAAAAATATAATTAAACAAAGTGTATTTTGTTTGTAAATTGGTCCAAAACACTATTATTATCAGATAATATAAGTCTGAATTTTGGTGATGTTATAATGAAAGTAAGAAAATTGGTTCAGTCTAAAATTCTCTAGAAACAAAAAATGTATTTCTTATGACAATTACATGTATAATACCGTTTGATATTTCTATTAACGCTAGTCTATGAATAAATTCTGCAATTCTATTAAATTATAAAATAAAATACTCAAAGTAAGAAAATGATGTTTGAATTAAAGAAGGTTGCCGTCTTAAATTTATTAACTAGATTGAGCGTTGAGAAACCTTATCAAAATATTCCAATAAAGATTTAGAAATGAGGATTTCTTTATGTACCTTAGTTCAATATCTTTATCACAATTTTTTTTGAAATTGTGTTTTTGATAAAGTCGAAGGTCTATCGATAATCATTTCTCTATCATATAAAGATAAAAATAAAATAAGATAAAAATAAAAGACTATACTTATGAAAGATTATATTAGATATGTTACGTTGTAACTGTTACTTAATTATGCCCTAGAAAAACATTATATGTACGTAGTTACTCTAAAAGTATGGGACTACTTGAATCAGAGGCGTAGCTACAGCCACCCAGGGTTTCCAACTAGACACCCTTCGTCGGAAAATTACATTATATACATTTGTCAAATTTCACATTTAAATGATATATATTTAAAGTTGGACATACTTGGCCAAAGTTATGTCTTTGCATAGTGATAATGAGTGTCCATTTGAATGGCAGAGTTTCATATTCAAACCGTAAATAGCACAATATATTTTTATTTTATTTTGACAGTTACACACTATTATTTTTAGACACACTTAGTAAATTTTTTGACTCCATTGCTGACTTGAATGGCTCCCTAAAGAGCTGTATAGCTGCTTATCAAAAGTGAAATAGCCGTTACTAGTTCCTATATGAATTCTAATGTTCATTTATATGGTAAACAACGGGGTTAATATCTCATATTGTCGAGTAAATGACATAAATAGTCCCTTACTATAGGAGTAGATATAAAATGGTCCCTTAACTATACACTTAACGGATT
Source organism: Solanum chiquidenum (assembly GCA_029582725.1). Lineage (NCBI taxonomy): Eukaryota > Viridiplantae > Streptophyta > Magnoliopsida > Solanales > Solanaceae > Solanum > Solanum chiquidenum. Next base: position 18,133 of record JAJOOS010005858.1, read on the forward strand.
TAGTTC